>JANIIK010001450.1:0-35000 GCA_027704905.1 Muraenolepis orangiensis | reverse complement strand
TCAGTCTGTGTGTGTGTGGAGTGAAGCTCCTCCAGGTAGTGACCTAGGAAGGCAGTGACCTAGGAAGGCAGTCACTTAGGAAGGTAGTGACCTGGGAAGGTAAGACCTAGGAAGGTAGTGACTTAGGAAGGCAGTGACCTAGGAAGGTGGTGACCTAGGAAGGTGGTGACCTAGGAAGGTAGTGACCTAGGTAGGCAGTGACCTAGGAAGGTGGTGACCTAGGAAGGTGGTGACCTAGGAAGGTAGTGACCTAGGAAGGTAGTGACCTAGGAAGATGGTGACCTAGGAAGGTAGTGACCTAGGAAGGCAGTGACCTAGGAAGTTAGTGACCTAGGAAGGTAGTGAGCTAGAAAGTGGTGACCTAGGAAGGTAGTGACCTAGGAAGGTAATAACCTAGGAAGGTAGTGTCCTAGGAAGGCGGTGACCTAGTATATGGTGACCTAGGAAGGCAGTGACCTAGGAAGGTGGTGACCTAGGAAGGTAGTGACCTAGGTAGGCAGTGACCTAGGAAGGCAGTGACCTAGGAAGGTAGTGACCTAGGAAGGTAGTGAGCTAGAAAGGTGGTGACCTAGGAAGGTAGTGACCTAGGAATGTAATAACCTAGGAAGGTAGTGTCCTAGGAAGGCAGTGAACTAGGAATATGGTGACCTAGGAAGGTAGTGACCTAGGAAGGTGGTGACCTAGGAAGGTAGTGACCTAGGTAGGCAGTGACCTAGGAAGGTAGTGACCTAGGAAGGTAGTGACCTAGGAAGGTAGTGACCTAGGAAGATGGTGACCTAGGAAGGTAGTGACCTAGGAAGGCAGTTACCTAGGAAGGCAGTGACCTAGGAAGGCAGTGACTTAGGAAGGTAGTGACCTGGAAGGTAAGACCTAGGAAGGTAGTGACTTAGGAAGGCGTGACCTAGGAAGGTGGTGACCTAGGAAGGTGGTGACCTAGGAAGGTAGTGACCTAGGAAGGTGGTGACCTAGGAAGGTGGTGACCTAGGAAGGTGGTGACCTAGGAAGGTAGTGACCTAGGAAGGTAGTGACCTAGGAAGGTAGTGACCTAGGAAGATGGTGACCTAGGAAGGTAGTGACCTAGGAAGGTAGTGACCTAGGAAGGTAGTGACCTAGGAAAGTAGTGAGCTAGAAAGGTGGTGACCTAGGAAGGTAGTGACCTAGGAAGGTAATAACCTAGGAAGGTAGTGTCCTAGGAAGGCGGTCACCTAGGAAAATGGTGACCTAGGAAGGCAGTGACCTAGGAAGGTGGTGACCTAGGAAGGTAGTGACCTAGGTAGGCAGTGACCTAGGAAGGTGGTGACCTAGGAAGGTAGTGACCTAGGAAGGTGGTGACCTATGAAGGTAGGGACCTAGGATGGTAGTGACCTAGGAAGATAGTGACCTAGGAAGGTGGTGACCTAGGAAGGTGGTGACCTAGGAAGGTAGTGACTTAGGAAGGTGGTGACCTAGGAAGGTAGTGACCTAGGAAGGTGGTGACCTAGGAAGGTAGTGACCTAGGAAGGTAGTGACCTAGGAAGATGGTGACCTAGGAAGGTAGTGACCTAGGAAGGCAGTGACCTAGGAAGGTAGTGACCTAGGAAGGTAGTGACCTAGGAAGGTGGTGACCTAGGAAGGTAGTGACCTAGGAAGGTAGTGACCTAGGAAGGTAGTGACCTAGGAAGGTGAGTGACCTAGGATAGGTAGTGACCTAGGAAGATAGTGACCTTGGAAGGTGGTGACCTAGGAAGGGAGTGACCTAGGAAGGTAGTGACCTAGGAAGGTAAGAAAGACCAACACATGTAAAACACAATGAGAGGATGTTGAGAAATAAATAAAGCGCAGACTTAATAAAAACCACAGAGCCAACCTCAGACTGAACTGAAAGCAAGAGGAAAAAGATGAGTCTTAAATGAGATTTAAATGGTGAATGGTGGGGCAGGACTTACTATGGGATGGAGATCATTCACACAGAAGAAGCCCGGTGGCCTTTGGCTTTAAGGTGAGTTAGGGACCGTGAGAAGATGTTGTGATGATGACCTAAGGAACCGGGGGGCAGAGTGAAGAGTTAGCAGACCAGGAACTAATCCATTGAGGGCTTTAAAAACAAAAAGTTCTGTATTTCACAGGTAGCCAGCTGGCTAAGACAGGAGCTATGCTAAGACAGGAGCTATGCTAGACAGAGCTATGTAGACAGGAGCTATGCTAAGACAGGAGCTATGCTAAGACAGGAGCTATGCTAAGACAGGAGCTATGCTAAGACAGGAGTGATGCTAAGACAGGAGCTATGCTAAGACAGGAGCGATGTTAAGACAGGAGCGATGCTAAGACAGGAGCGATGCTAAGACAGGAGCGATGCTAAGACAGGAGCGATGCTAAGACAGGAGCGATGCTAAGACAGGAGCGATGCTAAGACAGGAGCGATGCTAAGAGTGATGCTAAGACAGGAGCGATGCTAAGAGTGATGCTAAGACAGGAGTGATGCTAAGAGTGATGCTAAGACAGGAGCGATGCTAAGAGTGATGCTAAGACAGGAGTGATGCTAAGACAGGAGCGATGCTAAGAGTGATGCTAAGACAGGAGTGATGCTAAGAGTGATGCTAAGACAGGAGCGATGCTAAGAGTGATGCTAAGACAGGAGTGCAGTAATCACAGCCGAGAGCTGATAAAAGCATGAATAACAGTTGCCAGGTCCTTAGGACACCAAGATGTATAACAGGGGAGCTGTTATCCAGACTGCAGTGCTAAGTCTGGAGACAGAGCTAGGACGGCCACAGGTGCCCTTTGGTTCTCATCTAGTTGGAGGAAGTCCCTTGTCCTACAGACAGTTAAAGGTTGTTCAATGAGCTGTCAGGTGGGACTGGGAGCTGTGGGTCATAACAATAGTCCTCAATCTCTTCATATTTATCAATTTACAATTCCATATTTCTGGTGTGCTGCCAAAGTTCAGTGATAAGCACTGCAGAAAACGTCTGAGTAATAACATCTTCTCTCACAAATCCCATCCTCTCAGACATGTGAATGTAGTCCTCCTTCCCATGAGGTGTTATTTCAGTCCCATCCCTCTCCATGGCCCCAGGACCCAGAGAGGGTTCAGCTGGGTCTCTCTGGGTCAACCACTTTTAACTAATACTGTTATAGTTACAGTATAACCTCATGGTTTGAGTGTCAAGTCAAGTCAAGTCAAGTCAAGTTTATTGTCACTTCACAGTTTACAGTTTAGTATAAAGCAGTGATGTGAAATTCTTGTGTGCAATACCCGACGACAGACAGCAGTTATAAAATAAGATAAAATAAAAATAGATAAAAATAGAATAAAATAGAATAAAGAATATAAAATAAAAATAAAAAATGCAATTTATAAAATGCAAAAATCAGCACAGAAAAGAGCAATATATATATATAAATCAATGTAATAAAATATACATTGTTATATGTTATACGCCCTTGTTCAGCAGCCTGATGGCCTGACTGTGGAAGCTATCTCTAAGCCTATTTGTACGACACTTGATACTGCGGTATCGCCTGCCTGACGGTAATAGTGAGTAAAGTTCGTGGCTGGGGTGGGCAATGTCTTTTATAATTCTTTTGGCCTTGGCCACGCACCGCTGGTTGTAAATGTCCAGGAGGGAGGGGAGCTCACCTCCAACGATATACTGGGCCGTCCGCACCACCCTTTGAAGCGCTCTGCGCTCGAGTGCCGTGCAGTTCCCGTACCAGGCGGTGATACACCCTGTCAGAACACTCTCGATGGTGCCGTTGTAGAATGTTCTCAGGATGCGGGGGCCCATGCTGAATTTCTTCAGACGCCTGAGAAAATACAGGCGTTGTTGGGCCCTTTTCACCACGTGTGTGGTGTGCGTGGACCATGTGAGGTCCTCGGAGATGTGCACGCCGAGGAACTTGAAGCTGCTGACCCTCTCTACTGCAACGCCGTCGATGGAGATAGGGCTGTGCTCTCCCCTCTGCCTCCTGAAGTCCACGATCAGCTCCTTGGTCTTCTTGACGTTGAGGGCGAGGCTGTTCTCCTGGCACCACTGCTCCAGCGATCCGACCTCCTCCCTGTAGGCTGTCTCGTCGTCGCCGGCGATCAGGCCCATCACTGTCGTGTCGTCAGCAAACTTGACGATGACGTTGGAGCTGTGCATAGCCATGCAGTCGTGGGTGTAGAGGGAGTAGAGGAGAGGGCTCAGCACGCATCCCTGGGGGGCTCCCGTGTTGAGGGTCAGTGGCTCTGATGTGGTGCTGCCCATCCTCACCACCTGGCGGCGGTCCGACAGGAGGTTCAGTATCCAGCTGCACATGGATGGGGGTACGCCTAGACCTCAGCTTGGTGTCGAGCTTGGCAGGAACTATTGTGTTGAATGCTGAGCTGTAGTCCACAAACAGCATTCGCACATAACAGTTCTTCCCCTCCAGGTGGGAAAGGGCAGTGTGGAGGGCCATGGCAATTGCGTCGTCCGTGGATCTATTTTGACGATATGCAAATTGCCATGGGTTAGGCTTTATCTCATTCCTGTACCTTAAGGACAATAACACTGCTTCTGTCTCATTTCACAACATGTCTTGCACCATTGGCTATTCCTAATAAGTGCCTAGACAGACATAACATACCTGCCAACATGGATTCATCCAATGGGGAAAGAGCCTTACAGCCTGTAAATCACATCCGCTAACAGATCCCGGCATCGGGATGCTTGTGGGAACGAATAACAAGACAGCCTGGTCGCTGTTGGGTCCCGTCTTGTGGGCTACTGATGACCTAACCGGTGGCCATCTTTTCCTAGAGTCCCGGTTCCTAGTTCATTTCAGCCCCTCCCCATTTGGATCCATCCGGAGAGGCCACTACCAATCCAAGGCGCTCAGAAGAGTGGGGTAAGGGCCAGACTTGGGATTGGGCCGATAACAGGTGAGAGCGTTAGAAAGTAACTCCAATAGGATCAAAGCTTATTGTAGAGTCCATCCACCCAGAGCTGGTGCTGTGAGATCCTACATTGTAACATGAACCACACAACTGGGTGGACTCACCCTTTAAGAGCCTCTTAATAAGATGCTTAATGGCCTTGATTGAATTCCTTTCCTGGTCTGTTCTTCCTCTAGGCCAGTGAGGTGGTCAAAGAACACCCTCTGATTTCTGGCACAGCCAAACAAAAGCAGATAAACCAATTATCTGGAACACGGGAATCTGCAAACTAATTCAAATCAAAACGGATGAACTTCTAAAAACGTATGAAGGTGCTTATATCACCCCCACCCTACCTGGTGTACACCTAGACACACCCCCACCCTACTTGGTGTCCACCTAGACACACCCCCACCCTACCTGGTGTCCACCTAGACACACCCCCACCCTACCTGGTGTACACCTAGACACACCCCCACCCTACCTGGTGTACACCTAGACACACCCCCACCCTACTTGGTGTCCACCTAGACACACCCCCACCCTACCTGGTGTCCACCTAGACACACCCCCACCCTACCTGGTGTACACCTAGACACACCCCCACCCTACTTGGTGTCCACCTAGACACACCCCCACCCTACCCGGTGTCCACCTAGACACACCCCCACCCTACCTGTTGTACACCTAGACACACCCCCACCCTACTTGGTGTCCACCTAGACACACCCCCACCCTACCTGGTGTCCACCTAGACACACCCCCACCCTACCTGGTGTACACCTAGACACACCCCCACCCTGCTTGTGGAACCTGTGTCCACGAATAACAAGACAGCCTGGTCGCTGTTGGGTCCCGTCTTGTGGGCTACTGATGACCTAACCGGTGGCCATCTTTTCCTAGAGTCCCGGTTCCTAGTTCATTTCAGCCCCTCCCCATTTGGATCCATCCGGAGAGGCCACTACCAATCCAAGGCGCTCAGAAGAGTGGGGTAAGGGCCAGACTTGGTATTGGGCCGATAACAGGTGAGAGCGTTAGAAAGTAACTCCAATAGGATCAAAGCTTATTGTAGAGTCCATCCACCCAGAGCTGGTGCTGTGAGATCCTACATTGTAACATGAACCACACAACTGGGTGGACTCACCCTTTAAGAGCCTCTTAATAAGATGCTTAATGGCCTTGATTGAATTCCTTTCCTGGTCTGTTCTTCCTCTAGGCCAGTGAGGTGGTCAAAGAACACCCTCTGATTTCTGGCACAGCCAAACAAAAGCAGATAAACCAATTAGACACACCCCCACCCTACCTGGTGTACACCTAGACACACCCCCACCCTACCTGGTGTCCACCTAGACACACCCCCACCCTACCTGGTGTCCACCTAGACACACCCCCACCCTACCTGGTGTCCACCTAGACACACCCCCACCCTACCTGGTGTCCACCTAGACACACCCCCACCCTACCTGGTGTCCACCTAGACACACCCCCACCCTACCTGGTGTACACCTAGACACACCCCCACCCTACCTGGTGTACACCTAGACACACCCCCACCCTACCTGGTGTACACCTAGACACACCCCCACCCTACCTGGTGTCCACCTAGACACACCCCCCACCCTACCTGGTGTACACCTAGACACACCCCCACCCTACCTGGTGTCCACCTAGACACACCCCCACCCTACCTGGTGTCCACCTAGACACACCCCCACCCTACCTGGTGTACACCTAGACACACCCCCACCCTACCTGGTGTACACCTAGACACACCCCCACCCTACCTGGTGTACACCTAGACACACCCCCACCCTACCTGGTGTCCACCTAGACACACCCCCACCCTACCTGGTGTCCACCTAGACACACCCCCACCCTACCTGGTGTACACCTAGACACACCCCCACCCTACCTGGTGTACACCTAGACACACCCCCACCCTACCTGGTGTACACCTAGACACACCCCCACCCTACCTGGTGTACACCTAGACACACCCCCACCCTACCTGGTGTACACCTAGACACACCCCCACCCTACCTGGTGTACACCTAGACACACCCCCACCCTACCTGGTGTACACCTAGACACACCCCCACCCTACCTGGTGTCCACCTAGACACACCCCCACCCTACCTGGTGTACACCTAGACACACCCCCACCCTACCTGGTGTCCACCTAGACACACCCCCACCCTACCTGGTGTCCACCTAGACACACCCCCACCCTACCTGGTGTACACCTAGACACACCCCCACCCTACCTGGTGTACACCTAGACACACCCCCACCCTACCTGGTGTACACCTAGACACACCCCCACCCTACCTGGTGTACACCTAGACACACCCCCACCCTACCTGGTGTACACCTAGACACACCCCCACCCTACCTGGTGTCCACCTAGACACACCCCCACCCTACCTGGTGTCCACCTAGACACACCCCCACCCTACCTGGTGTCCACCTAGACACACCCCCACCCTACCTGGTGTACACCTAGACACACCCCCACCCTACCTGGTGTACACCTAGACACACCCCCACCCTACCTGGTGTACACCTAGACACACCCCCACCCTACCTGGTGTACACCTAGACACACCCCCACCCTACCTGGTGTCCACCTAGACACACCCCCACCCTACCTGGTGTACACCTAGACACACCCCCACCCTACCTGGTGTCCACCTAGACACACCCCCACCCTACCTGGTGTCCACCTAGACACACCCCCACCCTACCTGGTGTACACCTAGACACACCCCCACCCTACCTGGTGTACACCTAGACACACCCCCACCCTACCTGGTGTCCACCTAGACACACCCCCACCCTACCTGGTGTACACCTAGACACACCCCCACCCTACCTGGTGTACACCTAGACACACCCCCACCCTACCTGGTGTCCACCTAGACACACCCCCACCCTACCTGGTGTACACCTAGACACACCCCCACCCTACCTGGTGTACACCTAGACACACCCCCACCCTACCTGGTGTACACCTAGACACACCCCCACCCTACCTGGTGTACACCTAGACACACCCCCACCCTACCTGGTGTACACCTAGACACACCCCCACCCTACCTGGTGTCCACCTAGACACACCCCCACCCTACCTGGTGTCCACCTAGACACACCCCCACCCTACCTGGTGTACACCTAGACACACCCCCACCCTACCTGGTGTACACCTAGACACACCCCCACCCTACCTGGTGTACACCTAGACACACCCCCACCCTACCTGGTGTACACCTAGACACACCCCCACCCTACCTGGTGTACACCTAGACACACCCCCACCCTACCTGGTGTACACCTAGACACACCCCCACCCTACCTGGTGTCCACCTAGACACACCCCCACCCTACCTGGTGTACACCTAGACACACCCCCACCCTACCTGGTGTACACCTAGACACACCCCCACCCTACCTGGTGTCCACCTAGACACACACCCCCACCCTACCTGGTGTACACCTAGACACACCCCCACCCTACCTGGTGTACACCTAGACACACCCCCACCCTACCTGGTGTACACCTAGACACACCCCCACCCTACCTGGTGTACACCTAGACACACCCCCACCCTACCTGGTGTACACCTAGACACACCCCCACCCTACCTGGTGTCCACCTAGACACACCCCCACCCTACCTGGTGTACACCTAGACACACCCCCACCCTACCTGGTGTACACCTAGACACACCCCCACCCTACCTGGTGTACACCTAGACACACCCCCACCCTACCTGGTGTACACCTAGACACACCCCCACCCTACCTGGTGTACACCTAGACACACCCCCACCCTACCTGGTGTACACCTAGACACACCCCCACCCTACCTGGTGTACACCTAGACACACCCCCACCCTACCTGGTGTCCACCTAGACACACACCCCCACCCTACCTGGTGTACACCTAGACACACCCCCACCCTACCTGGTGTCCACCTAGACACACCCCCACCCTACCTGGTGTCCACCTAGACACACCCCCACCCTACCTGGTGTACACCTAGACACACCCCCACCCTACCTGGTGTCCACCTAGACACACCCCCACCCTACCTGGTGTCACCTAGACACACCCCCACCCTACCTGGTGTACACCTAGACACACCCCCACCCTACCTGGTGTACACCTAGACACACCCCCACCCTACCTGGTGTCCACCTAGACACACCCCCCACCCTACCTGGTGTACACCTAGACACACCCCCACCCTACCTGGTGTACACCTAGACACACCCCCACCCTACCTGGTGTACACCTAGACACACCCCCACCCTACCTGGTGTACACCTAGACACACCCCCACCCTACCTGGTGTACACCTAGACACACCCCCACCCTACCTGGTGTCCACCTAGACACACCCCCACCCTACCTGGTGTCCACCTAGACACACCCCCACCCTACCTGGTGTACACCTAGACACACCCCCACCCTACCTGGTGTACACCTAGACACACCCCCACCCTACCTGGTGTACACCTAGACACACCCCCACCCTACCTGGTGTACACCTAGACACACCCCCACCCTACCTGGTGTACACCTAGACACACCCCCACCCTACCTGGTGTCCACCTAGACACACCCCCACCCTACCTGGTGTCCACCTAGACACACCCCCACCCTACCTGGTGTATACCTAGACACACCCCCACCCTACCTGGTGTACACCTAGACACACCCCCACCCTACTTGGTGTCCACCTAGACACACCCACCCCACCCACCCTACCTAGTGTACACCTAGACACACCCCCACCCTACCTGGTGTACACCTAGACACACCCCCACCCTACCTGGTGTACACCTAGACACACCCCCACCCTACCTGGTGTACACCTACACACACCCCCACCCTACCTGGTGTACACCTAGACACACCCCCACCCTACTTGGTGTCCACCTGGACACACCCCCACCCTACCTGGTGTCCACCTAGACACACCCCCACCCTACCTGGTGTACACCTAGACACACCCCCACCCTACCTGGTGTACACCTAGACACACCCCCACCCTACCTGGTGTACACCTAGACACACCCCCAGCCTACCTGGTGTACACCTAGACACACCCCCACCCTACCTGGTGTACACCGAGACACACCCCCACCCTACCTGGTGTACACCTAGACACACCCCCACCCTACCTGGTGTACACCTAGACACACCCCCACCCTACCTGGTGTACACCTAGACACACCCCCACCCTACCTGGTGTACACCTAGACACACCCCAGCCTACCTGGTGTACACCTAGACACACCCCCACCCTACCTGGTGTACACCGAGACACACCCCCACCCTACCTGGTGTACACCTAGACACACCCCCACCCTACCTGGTGTACACCGAGACACACCCCCACCCTACCTGGTGTACACCTAGACACACCCCCACCCTACCTGGTGTACACCTAGACACACCCCCACCCTACCCCTTCTACACGTTGTGTTACTACTTAAGGAGGACATCATCTGTCCTATCTTTTAGAATCACTGGTAGAAGAAAGTTATTGTTCATTTTAAACAAGAGGAAAATGACAAAAGGGATACACACTCAAACACACACATGGAAATGCACACACGTTTATATACATATACACATACACACACATGTGCATATAGAAGTACACACACACACACATAGAAGTATACACACACACCAACACACACACATACATATAAATACACAAATGCATGTATAGAAACACACACACATGTATAAATGCACACACACACACACCCACACTTATTTATATACATATACACACATACACACACATATACACACATACACACACATGTAAAACACACACACACAAACACACATATTTATGAAAACACAAACACACACACAGACATATTGTAATACACATACATTTTTTATTCTATTCTGTTTTTTATAACTACTGCTGTCTGTCTTCGGGTTTTGCACATAAGATTTTCACTCATTGCTTATACTTGTATAAACTGTGAAGTGACAATAAACTTCTTGACTTGAACTTGACTTGACTTGACACAAACACACATATTTATAAACATACACACACACAGACATACTCAAACACATACACATTCAAACATATAGAAATACACACACTCTGTGTGTGTCAGAGTCCCAAGGGAGACTCTGAGTCCCAACACACGGCCTCACTGAGGCTTGACTTTCAACACAGTTCTGGGGAGCTGGAGTTTGTCTTTGGGTGAGGAGGAGAGATGTGGGGGAGGGAGGAGAAGGAGGGAGGAGGATAGAGGGAGGGAGGGAGGGAGAGGGAGGAGGAGGGAGAGAGGTGGGGAGGGAGGAGAAGGAGGGAGGAGGATAGAGGGAGGGAGGGAGTGGGAGGAGGAGGAAGAGATGTGGGGAGGGAAGGAGGGAGGAGGACAAGGAGGGAGAGAGGTGGGGAGGGAAGGAGGGAAGAGGACAAGGAGGGAGAGAGGTGGGGAGGGAGGAGAAGGAGGGAGGAGGATAGAGGGAGGGAGGGAGAGGGAGGAGGAGGAAGAGAGGTGGTGAGGGAGGGAGGAGAAGGAGGGAGAGAGGTGGGGAGGGAGGGAGGGGGGAGGACATGGAGGGAGAGAGGTGGGGAGGGATGGAGGAAGATAGAGGGGGGAGGGAGAGGGAGGAGGAGGGAGAGAGGTGGGGAGGGAGGGAGGGAGGAGGACAAGGAGGGAGACAGGTGGGGAGGGAGGAGGCTAGAAGGAGGGAGGAGGAGGAAGAAATATTTGGGTGAGGGAGGAGAAGGAGGGTAGGAGGAGGATGGAGGGAGGGAGGGAGAGGGAGAAGGAGGGAGGGGGAGAGAGAGGGAGGATGAGGATAGAGAGAGGTGGGGAGAGAAGAGAAGGAGAGAGAGAAGTGGGGAGGGAGGAGGATAGAGGGAGGAGGAAGAGAGGTGGGGAGGGAGGGAGGGAGGACAAGGAGGGAGAGAGGTGGTGAGGGAGGGAGGAGGATATAAGGAGGGAGGGAGAGGGAGGAGGAGGAATAAATATTTGGGCGAGGGAGGAGAAGGAGGGAGGAGGATAGAGGGAGGGAGGAGGAGGAAGAGAGGTGGTGAGGGAGGGAGGGATGGAGGGAGGAGGAGAAAGAAAGATTTGGGTGAGGGAGGAGAAGGAGGGAGGAGGATAGAGGAGGAGGAAGAGAGGTGGTGAGGGAGGAGAAGGAGGGTAGGAGGAGGATGGAGGGAGGGAGAGGGAGAGGGAGAAGGAAGAGAGGTGGTGAGGGAGGGAGGCAGGAGGAGGAGGGAGAGAGGTGGTGAGGGAGGAGAAGGAGGGTAGGAGGAGGATGGAGGGAGGGAGAGAAGGAAGAGAGGTGGTGAGGGAGGGAGGGAGGCAGGAGGAGGAGGGAGAGAGGTGGGGAGAGAAGAGAAGGAGAGAGAGAAGTGGGGAGGGAGGGAGGGAGGAGGACCCAACTCTAACAACAACAAATGGTGAGGATTGAATCCTATTTATTGGTCACATACATGTAAACACACAGTGAAATGTGTTCTCTGCATTTAACCCATCCTAGTATGAGGAGCAGCGGGCAGCTGGTCATACAGAGGGAGCAGTTAGGGTTAGGGGGTCTTCCTCAAGGACACCTCCACAGTTTCTGCTAGGAGGAGCCGGGGATCGAACCAGCAACCTTCCGGTTGTGAGGCTCTACCTCCTGAGCTCTACTGCCGCCCGCTAACCCAAACAAAGGCTAACCCAGCTTGTCCATCTCCTCACCATGGGTCCTCACACACACTCACACACACGCACACACTCACACACACACACACACACACACACACACACACACACACACACACACACACACCAGGGGGTAACCAGGGGGTGGTGTAACACTGGTGGTGGTGTAACACTGGTGGTGGTGTAACCAGGGGGTGGTGTAACACTGGTGGTGGTGTAACCAGGGGGTGGTGTAACCAGGGGGTGGTGTAACACTGGTGGTGGTGTAACCAGGGGGTGGTGTAACCAGGGGGTGGTGTAACGCTGGTGGTGGTGTAACCAGGGGGTGGTGTAACCAGGGGGTGGAGTATCACTCCGTGCCACATCAGGAACGTCACAACAGTATACTGTATGTGCGCGGCACTATATACTACAATAATAACTATATACTACAATAATGACCCGTGGTTAACGGGATATTTGCTTTATTGTGAATTTGCATATAATTCAGTTCGATGTGATTTTAATGCTTAATTGTAAGCCCGATTGCCCCCGCCGGCGGAGACAGACGCAGCTACTTGTAAGAAACAGCGTCTCAGGGCACGTTAACGTTTAACAACCTATTAATGTGTCATATGAGGCTGGCTAGTGGGTGACGTTGACCCTGCGCGTGTTGTTGTTGTCGTGTGGGTGACGTTGACCCTGCGCGTGTTGTTGTTGTCGTGTGTGACGTTGACCCTGCGCGTGTTGTTGTTGTCGTGTGGGTGACGTTGACCCTGCGCGTGTTGTTGTTGTCGTGTGGGTGACGTTGACCCTGCGTGTGTTGTTGTTGTCGTGTGGGTGTGGCTTGGTAATGAGGTTGGCCGGTCAGGCTCGGTATACAATGGCAGGTCCGCTACCCAAGAAATGTAAAGTAAATGTTCGGACATTCCAGCCCTCGTGGACGGAAGAGTGGGGTTATGTGTTTCAGAAGGACCGTGCTCAACGTCAAGAAGACCAAGGAGCTGATGGTGGACTACAGGAAGCAGAGGGGAGAGCACGGCCCTATCTCCATCGACGGTGTTGCAGTAGAGAGGGTCAGCGGCTTCAAGTTCCTCGGCGTGCACATCTCCGAGGACCTCACATGGTCCACGCACACCACACACCTGGTGAAAAGGGCCCAACAACGCCTGTATTTCCTCAGGCGTCTGAGGACATTCAGCATGGGCCCCCGCATCCTGAGAACATTCTATACCGTTACCATGGAGTGTGTGTATTTATATAAATGTGTGTGTGTTTATTTAAATTTGTGTGTGTATTTATATAAAGTGTGTGTGTGTTTATTTAAATGTGTGTGTGTATTTATATAAAGGTGTGTGTGTATTTATATAAAGGTGTGTGTGTATTTATATAAAGGTGTGTGTGTATTTATATAAATGTGTGTGTGTATTATATAAAGTGTGTGTGTATTTATATAAATGTGTGTGTATTTATATAAATGTGTGTGTGTATTTATATAAAGATGTGTGTGTATTTATATAAATGTGTGTGTATTTATATAAACGGGTGTGTGTATATATATATAAATGTGTGTGTGTATTTATTTAAAGGTGTGTGTATTTATATAAATGGGTGTGTGTATTTATATACATGGGTGTGTGTATTTATATAAACGTGTGTGTATTTATTTAAAGGTGTGTATTTATATAAAGGTGTGTGTGTATTTATTAGAATGTGTGTGTGTGTATTTATATCAATGTATGTGTGTATTTATATAAACGTGTGTGTATTTATTTAAAGGTGTGTATTTATATAAATGTGTGTGTATTTATTTAAAGGTGTGTATTTATATAAATGTGTGTGTGTATTTATATAAATGTGTGTGTGTGTATTTATATAAATGTGTGTGTGTATTTATATAAATGGGTGTGTGCATTTATATAAACGTGTGTGTATTTATATAAATGTGTGTGTGTATTTATATGAATGTGTGTGTGTGTCTGAGAAATGGTTTAAATTATGTTAAATCGGTTCTATCAGATTTAGTGTGTTGCTAAACATCCGTTGTGTGATCGCTTGGTTCAGAACCAGGATCGGTGAGGGGGCGGGGCTAGATGACGTCACTTTTCACGAAACCGAAAGTAAACTTTAGTCTCTTTGACTCGACAGAAAGGCGTTTCCTCTTTGAGGCGCGACCGAGAGAGACGGTTCTTCTTTATGAGACTCGACGGAGAGAGACGGTTCCTCTTTATGAGACTCGACGGAGAGAGACGGTTCCTCTTTATGAGACTCGACGGAGAGAGACGGTTCTTCTTTATGAGACTCGACGGAGAGAGACGGTTCCTCTTTATGAGACTCGACGGAGAGAGAGACGGTTCTTCTTTATGAGACTCGACGGAGAGAGACGGTTCCTCTTTATGAGACTCGACGGAGAGAGACGGTTCTTCTTTATGAGACTCGACGGATAGAGACGGTTCCTCTTTATGAGACTCGACGGGATAGAGACGGTTCCTCTTTATGAGACTCGACGGATAGAGACGGTTCCTCTTTATGAGACTCGACGGATAGAGACGGTTCCTCTTTATGAGACTCGACGGAGAGAGACGGTTCTTCTTTATGAGACTCGACGGATAGAGACAGTTCCTCTTTATGAGACTCGACGGGATAGAGACGGTTCCTCTTTATGAGACTCGACGGATAGAGACGGTTCCTCTTTATGAGACTCGACGGATAGAGACGGTTCCTCTTTATGAGACTCGACGGAGAGAGACGGTTCTTTTATGAGACTCGACGGATAGAGACAGTTCCTCTTTATGAGACTCGACGCGGATAGAGACGGTTCCTCTTTATGAGACTCGACGGAGAGAGACGGTTCCTCTTTATGAGACTCGACGGATAGAGACGGTTCCTCTTTATGAGACTCGACGGATAGAGACGGTTCCTCTTTATGAGACTCGACGGATAGAGACGGTTCCTCTTTATGAGACTCGACGCGGATAGAGACGGTTCCTCTTTATGAGACTCGACGGATAGAGGCGGTTCCTCTTTATGAGACTCGACGGAGAGAGACGGTTCTTCTTTCTGGAGACTAAGGAAACAAGCCTTTTAAACTAAACGGTGGACAGCGTTATAAGGTGAGTAGTGAGTGTTGACCAAGGGGTTAAAGAGTATGTCTCTAAACTTGTTATGCACCAGGGAGCCGGTTCAAACTGGATAACTTTGGTGATTATTTTAAAAGGCGTGGTGTGTGGGTGTGTTTGTGTAAGACTAATATATACCATGCGTAAATATATGTATATATGTATATATGTATAAATATATATATATGTATATATATATATATGTATATATATATATATATATACATATATATATATATGTATATATATATAGTACCTCTTCTTACGGGTTGTTCTGTTGCTTATTTATATAAATGTGTGTGTATTTATATAAAGATGTGTGTGTATTTATATAAATGTGTGTGTATTTATATAAACGGGTGTGTGTATATATATATAAATGTGTGTGTGTATTTATTTAAAGGTGTGTGTATTTATATAAATGTGTGTGTATTTATATACATGGGTGTGTGTATTTATATAAACGTGTGTGTATTTATTTAAAGGTGTGTATTTATATAAAGGTCTGTGTGTATTTATTAGAATGTGTGTGTGTGTATTTATATCAATGTATGTGTGTATTTATATAAACGTGTGTGTATTTATTTAAAGGTGTGTATTTATATAAATGTGTGTGTATTTATTTAAGGTGTGTATTTATATAAATGTGTGTGTGTATTTATATAAATGTGTGTGTGTGTATTTATATAAATGTGTGTGTGTATTTATATAAATGGGTGTGTGCATTTATATAAACGTGTGTGTATTTATTTAAAGGTGTGTATTTATATAAATGTATGTGTGTATTTATATGAATGTGTGTGTGTCTGAGAAATGGTTTAAATGATGTTAAATCGGTTCTATCAGATTTAGTGTGTTGCTAAACATCCGTTGTGTGATCGCTTGGTTCAGAACCAGGATCGTGAGGGGGCGGGGCTAGATGACGTCACTTTTCACCAAACCGAAAGTAAACTTTAGTCTCTTTGACTCGACAGAAAGGCGTTTCCTCTTTGAGGCGCGACCGAGAGAGACGGTTCTTCTTTATGAGACTCGACGGAGAGAGACGGTTCCTCTTTATGAGACTCGACGGAGAGAGACGGTTCTTCTTTATGAGACTCGACGGAGAGAGAGACGGTTCTTCTTTATGAGACTCGACGGAGAGAGACGGTTCTTCTTCATGAGACTCGACGGATAGAGACGGTTCCTCTTTATGAGACTCGACGGATAGAGACGGTTCTTCTTTATGAGACTCGACGGATAGAGACGGTTCCTCTTTATGAGACTCGACGGATAGAGACGGTTCCTCTTTAAGAGACTCGACGGAGAGAGAGACGGTTCTTCTTTATGAGACTCGACGGAGAGAGACGGTTCCTCTTTATGAGACTCGACGGAGAGAGACGGTTCTTGTTATGAGACTCGACGGATAGAGACAGTTCCTCTTTACGAGACTCGACGCGGATAGAGACGGTTCCTCTTTATGAGACTCGACGGATAGAGACGGTTCCTCTTTATGAGACTCGACGCGGATAGAGACGGTTCCTCTTTATGAGACTCGACGCGGATAGAGACGGTTCCTCTTTATGAGACTCGACGGATAGAGGCGGTTCCTCTTTATGAGACTCGACGGATAGAGACGGTTCCTCTTTATGAGACTCGACGCGGATAGAGACGGTTCCTCTTTATGAGACTCGACGGATAGAGGCGGTTCCTCTTTATGAGACTCGACGGAGAGAGACGGTTCTTCTTTCTGGAGACTAAGGAAACAAGCCTTTTAAACTAAACGGTGGACAGCGTTATAAGGTGAGTAGTGAGTGTTGACCAAGGGGTTAAAGAGTATGTCTCTAAACTTGTTATGCACCAGGGAGCCGGTTCAAACTGGATAACTTTGGTGATTTATTTTAAAAGGCGTGGTGTGTGGGTGTGTTTGTGTAAGACTAATATATACCATGCGTAAATATATGTATATATGTATATATGTATATATGTATAAATATATATATATGTATATATGTATATATGTATATATATATGTATATATATATATATACATATATATATATATATATGTATATATAGTACCTCTTCTTACGGGTTGTTCTGTTGCTGTGCTTGTGTGTCTCTATGTGTTTGTGTAAGACTAATATATACCATGCGTATATATTTAAAAAAATATATATAAAAAAATAAGTAATAATGTTATGTTGGAATGTTATTTGATTGTGTTATTTAATGGTAAGTTTAATGTTTAATGTTTAGTTGATTGTTAACCAAGATGCAAGCATGTCATTGTTTTCAAGCAGCTAAAGGAAGGGAGATGTTCCATAAAGGCATATGTTAGTAGCCTGTGTTACAGCGACACCTAGGGGTGGTTTTAAAGGTTGCATGTAATACCCGGATGTTGTGGTTATGCGTGGGCGGGAACGTTACCTTAATAAAGCTCTACAGAAACAGAGTATTGCCAGAGAGTCTCAGGTTGAACAACGGGAAAGTTCTGGAAAGGAGTGACAGGGGGGCGTACTCAAACATATAGTAATACACACACACATACACACATCTTAAAATACACACACACACACACACACATGAGTTAGTAGCAGGGATCCTGGTTGATCTTCTGGTCATCAATACAAGTGGTCCATGGGAACAGATACTGATGGTCCTGTTGGGACTTTAAAATGAATATTGATTCCTTGTGTTGGGAACACGTATTAAAGACATGCTCTAGTAGTTAACTCTACATAAGTGGTGTGTGTGTGTGTGTGTGTGTTAGATATGAGTAGTTCTGCTATGCTGGGGGCATTAAGACCAGTGTCAAGGTTACAGTATTTTTATACAGTTTTCAAACAGTATACAGATACACACACACACACAGTATACAGACACATACACACACACACACACACACACACATATTGAAATACACATATATTAGAGGTGGGACGATCGATCGGCTTCCGATCATTATCGGCCGATTTTGAAGACAAATGCGCAATCGGAGAATGCCGATCTTGCTTTAATGTTGCCGATTTCATAGCCGATCCTGCACGTGAGAAACACGCGAGCTCATCTCTTTACCAGCGAGTAAAACACGTGGTTGTCAATTTTCGCGGACCGGTTGTCAAAGTGTGTGTCAACACACACCCCTAACAAAACGGCAGGGCTCGATTTCAGTATAAACGCGCATGTACGCGCAGCGCCCGTAACACAAACCCCGGCACGTCACTAGCGCGTAGTCTCTTTAGTAGCGCGTGTAACTGAAAGTCTCTGGTTATGCCGCCGATATATATTTAATCTATATATATAGATTATACCGCTATATAATCTATATATATAGATTATACTATATATATCATCTCTATATATAGATTATACCGCCCGCCGTTCACCTATACTCAAATTATTTGAGTCAAATATGATGATAAACACACAGCTGTTTCGCCGCCCGGCAGTAACACCTCCACGGCCCGGTACCGGTCCGCGGCCCGGCGTTTGGGAACCCCTGCTATAATAGACTGCTATAGCAGCAATACACTGTAGACCGCTATAGCTGCAAAAAAAATAAAAAATCGGTGATCGGTGATCGGTGGGGCCGATATTTCTCATTGTGATCGGTGATCGGTGGCAAAAAACGTGATCGTCCCATCCCTAACATATATTGAAATATACATCATCACAATACAAACACCCACCCACATTTTTATACACACACACACACACACTTATATAAATACACACACACATGCACACATACACACATACTTACACACACACGCACATAGAAATACAGACCATATACTGTGGACAGACACACACACACACACACACATGTTTGTATACATATTATAATTCCCTGGAAGCACAGGCAGACACAAGTGGCTTTCTCATAAGGGGTTTATTCCTCTCCGAATCCACCGTGAAAACTACACACAAACAAACAGTATAAATGACAAACATAGAACCATGTTAGACACACAAGAACATTCACAGCATGGGAGATGACTTTAGTAAAGTAATAAACGTCAAATAAATACAAACACAACAACATACCTCGTTGGCTGCATGCTCTGAAAACAGAGGGAAGTATTCTTCAGTCCTTACAACTTTATAAGAATACACTTAAACTAACGTCTCTCTCTCTCTCTCTCTCTCTCTCTCTCTCTCTCTCTCTCTCTCTCTCTCTCTCTCTCTCTCTCTCTCTCTCTCTCTCTCTCTCTCTCTCTCTCTCTCTCTCTCTCTCTCTCTCTCTCTCTCTCTAGAACAGCACAACGAGACGTGAGCTTGGACTTCACAATCAGCAGAAGTAACCTTTAAGTCAGAAGCCAGGCAGCACGAGGTGGAGGCAGCTCCTCTCTTTGTGGAGACTAAGGAAACAAGCCTTATAAACTAAACGGTGGACAGCGTTATAAGGTGAGTAGTGAGTGTTGACCAAGGGGTTAAAGAGTATGTCTCTAAACTTAAAAGACGTGGTGTGTGTGTGTGTGTGTGTGTGTGCCTTCACTGTTCTACCAACTCTCTCTCTCTCTCTCACTCTCTCACTCTCTCTCACTCTCTCTCACTCTGTCACACACACACACACACACACACACACACACACACACACACACACACACACACACACACACACACACACACACACACACACACACACACACACACACACACAGGGTGTGCTCTAGAGAGAGACACTGGTACTATATATATAGTATACTTATATATATATACTTTTTCAAATGAGTGAACTATCCCTTTAGGTCTTGTGTGGGATCTCTTCTTCTGGTCACTTTCTGTTCTTACTGCTTGTGGGTGGGTTTAAGTGTGAGTGTGTGACACAAACAATGGTGGATATTTACCTCAATAACCCCAAACCCTGCTTATAATCTTTAGGGTTAACCTGAAGTGACTCACTAACCCAACATCCTGCTTGGTAGTATAGTCCTCAGGGTTAACCTGAAGTGACTCACTAACCCCACATCCTGCTTGGTAGTATAGTCCTCAGGGTTAACCTGAAGTGACTCACTAACCCCACATCCTGCTTGGTAGTATAGTCCTCAGGGTTAACCTGAAGTGACTCACTAACCCCACATCCTGCTTGGTAGTATAGTCCTCAGGGATAACCTGAAGTGACTCACTAACCCCACATCCTGCTTGGTAGTATAGTCCTCAGGGTTAACCTGAAGTGACTCACTAACCCCACATCCTGCTTGGTAGTATAGTCCTCAGGGATAACCTGAAGTGACTCACTAACCCCACATCCTGCTTGGTAGTATAGTCCTCAGGGAAGCAGCATGAGGCTCACAGCAGGAGTCACCGTGATAACTGAACTGAGATCAGTCTAAGCTTGGTATCTGAAACTGAAGATTCTGCTATTCCCTGAATTCTGTCTTAACATCTCCGGTTAACCTGCAAATCCAGCTCCTTGAAATCGGCTGGGGTCTCCGGTCTACTATGAATGAGGAGAGAGAGGAGGGGGATCCTACCTCTAAAAGCTCTCTGTCTGGGGAACATGGCCGCCAGAGCAGAGCTAACAGGTGAGAAGAGGATCTCTAAGTGTCTGTGATTGTGGTCCATCTCAGAGCTCAGCAGTGATGTATCAGGACACCATCGTTAGTGTCAGTAAAAGCTGTGTGTGTGTTGTGTTGAAGCCCAGAGCAGAAGGAGAGAGCAGACTCCCCTGGACCCAGCTGTGTCTCCATGAAGAGTGACTGGTCTATGGATCATCCTACTCAATTTAAAGATGGGGATCAGTCTATTGAGAAGAGGTGAGGGTTGATCAGATTATAACAATTCAGCATCTATTGAACATCCATAAATCCTGACTCTTGTTGTTCTAGAAGGATACAGGAGAGAGCAGACACCCCTGAACCCAGCTGTGTCTCCATGAAGAGTGACTGGTCTATGGATCATCCTACTCACTTTAAAGATGGGGATCAGTCTATTGAGAAGAGGTGAGGGTTGATCAGATTATAACAATTCAGCATCTATTGAACATCCATAAATCCTGACTCTTGTTGTTCTAGAAGGATACAGGAGAGAGCAGACTCCCCTGGACCCAGCTGTGTCTCCATGAAGAGTGGGTGGTCTATGGATCATCCTACTCAGTTTAAAGATGGGAATCAGTCTATTGAGAAGAGGTGAGGGTTGATCAGATTATAACAATTCAGCATCTATTGAACATCCATAAATCCTGACTCTTGTTGTTCTAGAAGGATACAGGAGAGAGCAGACTCCCCTGGACCCAGCTGTGTGTGTGTGTGTGTGTGTGTGTGTGTGTGTGTGTGTGTGTGGTGTGTGTGTGTGTGTGTGTGTGTGTGTGTGTGTGTGTAAATAAGTGAATGTCCAGATTTAGGTTATCACACTGCCTGGTTTATATCTGTTCCACCGGGGGTCTCAGGTAACACACACTGTCATCTCTTTCTCCACCTCTAGAGGGAGCCCTGACTCACACACTGTCATCTCTTTCTCCACCTCTAGAGGGAGCCCTGACTCACACACTGTCATCTCTTTATCCACCACTAGAGGGAGCCCTGACTCACAAACTGTCATCTCTTTCTCCACCTCTAGAGGGAGCCCTGACTCACACACTGTCATCTCTTTCTCCACCTCTAGAGGGAGCCCTGACTCACACACTGTCATCTCTTTCTCCACCTCTAGAGAGAGCCCTGACTCACACACTGTCATCTCTTTCTCCACCTCTAGAGGGAGCCCTGACTCACACACTGTCATCTCTTTCTCCACCTCTAGAGGGAGCCCTGACTCACACACTGTCATCTCTTTCTCCACCTCTAGAGGGAGCCCTGACTCACACACTGTCATCTCTTTCTCCACCTCTAGAGGGAGCCCTGACTCACACACTGTCATCTCTTTCTCCACCTCTAGAGGGAGCTCTGACTCACACACTGTCATCTCTTTCTCCACCTCTAGAGGTGGAGAAAGTTATTCTATAATATTATCCATTTACATCGTCAATGATGTAAATACATATTATCTGTGTGTGTGTGTGTGTGTGTGTTCTCCACAGACGACACCAGGAGAGGTCAAAGGTTACCAGTGCTCGGTCTGTACAGCAGCATCAAACAGAGCTGATCAAGGTGTGTTAAAGTCCAACAAGACATTAGCCTTCAGCTCTACATGAACATTAAAAAGCATCTCTTGTGGTGCTCAGAGTCTCCAGGCTTCCCTCTTTAGACCAGACGTGAATCAAGGACAGATGCTTCTGATGTCCTCAGCTCACAGGAAAGTTCTCATTCATGTTCTGTTCCAGAGGGCTGAGGAGAACGCACACGCTTTTCTAGACCAGGAGCTGAAGAAGCTCTGGAGGGTTCTCTTCCCACATGACCCACAAGGCTCAGAGAGTCAGAGGGAGGAGGAGGAGAAGGAGGATGGGAAGAAAGAGGAGCAGAGGAGGCGCGCCATAGAGGGAGTGACAGACATCACACTGCTCTGCCTTATGGAGATGAACCAGGAGGAACTGGCCCACACACTGAGGAGTGGTAAGAGACTCTTATTTAGAAAACATAGAAGAGACTCTTATTTAGAAAACATAGAAGAGACTCTTATTTAGAAAACATAGAAGATACTCTTATTTAGAAAACATAGAAGAGACTCTTATTTAGAAAACATAGAAGAGACTCTTATTTAGAAAATATAGAAGAGACTCTTATTTAGAAAACATAGAAGAGACTCTTATTTTGAAAACATAGAAGAGACTCTTATTTAGAATACATAGACTCTTATTTAGAAAACACAGAATAGAGTCTTATTTTGAAAACATAGAAGAGACTCTTATTTTGAAAACATATAGACTCTTATTGAGAAAACATATAGACTCTTATTTAGAAAACATATAGACTCTTATTTTGAAAACATAGACTCTTATTGAGAAAACATATAGACTCTTATTTTGAAAACATAGACTCTTATTGAGAAAACATATAGACTCTTATTTAGAAAACATAGAGAATCTTATTTTGAAAACAGAAGAGACTCAAACAGAGACTTGTTTAAAATATTTCTAGATTTCCAGATAAATCTCCTCTTGGAGGTCAAATGGTTTGATCCAGATGTGTAGGGTTAATGTGAGGCTTTCAGGTTGAGTGGTTTAATCCAAGGGCAGATATGTAGGGTTATTGTTATATATTATATATATATTATATATTATTGTGGGTCTATTAGGTTAAAGAATGTTACACAATATACTGCAGATCAACAGCCTGTCAACATACCTGAGGAGATGCAACACTATCTTGTTATATCAGCATATCAAGTCAGTAATAGTAATAGTAATAGTATAGTAATAGTTCATTCTAATGTAATGTAATGTAATGTAAATGTAACCCTAATGTAAATGTAAATGTAAATGTAATGTATTATAGTTCTGTCATTACACCAATCATATTGTTGAGTCAATATCATGTATAAGACCTGTCTTCTGGGTTCTCTCATTTAGGAACTGCTGCAGTCCAGTGCCAACATAACATCAAGTCTCATCTGATGCAGAAGTTCAGGTGTGTGTTTGAGGGAATCGCTAAAGCAGGACAGTCAACAGATCTGAATGACTTCTACACAGAGCTCTTCATCACAGAGAGAGTCAGTGGAGAGGTCAACAAGGGACATGAGGTCAGACTGATTGAAACAGCTTCCAGGAAACCAGCCAAGGAGGAAACACCAATCAAACTTGAAGACATCTTTAAACCCTTACCTGGACAAGATCAACCAAGCAGAACCATAATGACAACTGGAGTGGCGGGCATTGGTAAAACCATCTTAACACACAAGTTCACTCTGGACTGGGCTGAAGGCAAAGCCAACCAGGACATCCACTTCACGCTTCCCTTCACTTTCAGAGAGCTGAATTTACTGAAAGAGAAAGAGTTTAGCTTGATGGAACTTCTTCATCACTTCTTTATTCAAACCAAAGGAAGCCTCAGCTACGACCTGTTCCAAGTGGTCTTCATCTTGGACGGTCTGGATGAGTGTCGACTGCCTCTGGACTTCAAGAACAATCCGATCTGGACTGATGTCACAAAGTCGACCTCGGTGGACGTGCTGCTGACAAACCTCATCAGGGGCGACCTGCTTCCCTCCGCTCGCATCTGGATAACCACACGCCCTGCGGCAGCCAATCAGATCCCTGCTGAGTGTGTTGACATGGTGACAGAGGTGAGAGGGTTTACCGACCCACAGAAGGAGGAGTACTTCAGGAAGAGATTCAGAGAGGAGCCTCTGGCCAGCACAATCATCTCCCACATCAAGACATCACAAAGCCTCCACATCATGTGTCACATCCCAGTCTTCTGTTGGATCAGTGCTACGGTTCTTGAGGACCTCTTCAAAACAACCCAGACAGGAGAAAAGATACCCAACACTGTGACTCAGATGTACATCCACTTCCTGAGGGTTCAGTCCATACAGGGGGACAGGAAGTACCATGGGAGAGCTGAAACAGATGCAGTCTGGAGTTCAGAGAGCAGGAAGATCATTGTTGCTCTGGGAAAACTGGCATTTAACCAGCTGGAGAAAGGCAACCTGATCTTCTACGAGGCAGACCTGGCTGAGTGTGACATGGATATCAGAGCAGCCTCAGTGTACTCAGGAGTGTTCACCCAGATATTTAAAGAGGAGTGTGGGCTGTACCAGGACAAGGTGTTCTGCTTTGTCCATCTGAGCCTCCAGGAGTTTCTTGCTGCTCTTTATGTCTTCCTGTCCTTCATCGACACTGGTGTCAATCTGCTCTTAGAAGAACAACTGAAAACAAAGGTCCATTTCCTCTACCAGAGTGCTGTGGACAAGGCCTTACAGAGTGAGAACGGACATCTGGACTTGTTCCTCCGCTTCCTCCTGGGCCTCTCTCTGGAGACCAATCAGATTCTCCTACCAGGTCTGCTGAGACAGTCAGGAAGTAGCTCACGGACCAATGAGAAAACAGTGTCTTACATCAAGAAGAAGATAAGTGGAGATCTCTCTACAGAGAGAAGCATCAATCTGTTCCACTGTCTGAATGAGCTGAACGACCATTCTCTGGTGGAGGAGATCCAACAGTACCTGACATCAGGAAGTCTCACCACAGAAGATCTCTCTCCTGCTCAGTGGTCAGCTCTGGTCTTCATCTTACTGTCATCAGAAGAGGAGCTGGACGTGTTTGACCTGAAGAAATACTCTGCTTCAGAGGAGGGTCTTCTGAGGCTGCTGCCAGTGGTCAAAGTCTCCAAAACATGTCTGTGAGTTCACTAATAACATGTACTTTAATACACAATATACATAATACTAGAATATGAAAGTTATAATAATATACAATGCATCTCTGTAGGTTCAATAATAACATATATTTAATACACAATATACATGATACTAGAATATTAAAGTTATAATAATATACAAAAAATCTCTGTAGGTTTGTTAATAACATGTATTTTTATACATAATATACATTATACTAGAATATGAAAGTTATAATAATATACAAAACATATGAGCTGGGAGAAGGCTACAGGAGGGAGACTATTTTAATATTTTATTTTCTAAACTACATTTGTATTGTGAACCATTAGTAACAGCACCACTTCAGTAGGAAGTCCAGTAACAACTGGGTATTATACCAGGAAACACCACAACTGGGTTTTTCCCTGGCCTATTCATATTTGTGAATACTTTGAATGAATACTGGATAATACTGGAACAAAATACACATTCCACTCCAATATTGTCTGTTAAATCTTACCTACAGAAGTGTTATTTGTTAACCTTATATTTGTTATTCATAATGCTAGAAAAAAATGAAGTGGTTTTAATTCTAATAAGCCCTTTCAACACAGTTCATAACATGTTCCTGTTGATGTTGTGTGAAGGCTGAATAGCTGTCATCTGTCAGAGAGATGCTGTGAAGCTCTGGCCTCAGTTCTCAGCTCCAACTCCTCCAGTCTGAGAGAGCTGGACCTGAGTACCAACAACCTGCAGGATTCAGGAGTGAAGCTGCTCTCTGTTGGACTGGGGAGTCCACACTGTACACTGGAGACTCTCAGGTCAGTTGGACTCAATGAGCAAACACTTACAGCACAGGGTTTGATATCAGAAGACATTCAACTGATTCCATGCATTGAGGAGATCTTTAGAACCAGGTGACCATCTCCATCACTAAGGACCTCAACCACCCTGGGCACCATCTCTTCTCCTCCTACCGTCGCTGGTTCTGCAGCATCCGTACAAGGACTACCAGGTTTAAGGACAGTTTATATGCACAGGCAGTGACTTACTGAACTGCTAGGAGTGCTGCCACTATCATAACATGTAATTAACAATACACTATCATAACATTGTCATTAACATTACACTATCATAACATTGTCATTAACATTACACTATCATAACATTGTCATTACCATTACACTATCATAACAGGTCATTAACATTACAATATCATAACGTTGTCATTAATATAACACTATCATAACATGTCATTAACATTACACTATCATAACATGTCATTAACATTACACTATCATAACATGTCATTAACATTACACTGTCATAAATTGTCATTAACAATACACTATCATAACATGTCATTAACATAACATTATCGTAACATGTCATTAACATTACACTATCATAACATGTCATTAACATTACACTATCATAACATGTCATTAAAATTACACTATCATAACATGTCATTAACATTACACTGTCATAACTTGTCATTAACAATACACTATCATAACATGTCATTAACATAACATTACACTAACATGTCATTAACATTACACTATCATAACATTTTCATTAACATTACACTATCATAACATGTCATTAACATTACACTATCATAACATGTCATTAACATTACACTATCTTAACATGTCATTAACATTACACTATCATAACATTGTCATTAACATTACACTATCTTAACATGTCATTAACATTACACTATCATAACATGTCATTAACATTACACTTTCATAACATTGTCATTAACATTACACTATCATAACATGGCATTAACATTACACTATCATAACATGACATTACCATTACACTATCATAACATGTCATTAACATTACACTATCATAACATTGTCATTAACATTACTCCATCATAACATTGTCATTAACATTACACTATCATAACATTGTCATTAACAGTACACTATCATAACATTGTCATTAACATTACACTATCATAACATTGTCATTAACATTACACTATCATAACATGACATTAACATTACACTATCATAACATGTCATTAACATTACAAGATCATAACATGTCATTAACATTAAACTAGCATAACATGTCATTAACATTACACAAGTATAACATGTCATTAACATTACACTATCATAACATGTCATTAACATTACACTATCATAACATTGTCATTAACATTACAATATCATAACATGTCATTAACATTACACTATCATAACATTGTCATTAACATTACGCTATCATAACATTGTCATTAACATTACATTATCATAACATTGTCATTAACATTACACTATCATAACATGTCATTAACATTACACTATCATAATATGTCATTAACATTACACTATCATAACATGTCATTAACATGACACTATCATAACATTGTCATTAACATTACACTATCATAACATGTCATTAACATTACACTATCATAACATGTCATTAACATTACACTATCATAATATGTCATTAACATTACTCTGTCATACTTTGCTGGACTTTCGGGACTCATTACAGTTACTGTACTGCACTGTATTCATGATGCTGCTGCACTACTGGCACTTTACAATGCTTTTATATGCTTTATGTACAATTCAAAACATGTACATATCATCCATTAGTCACTTTATTCTTATGTTTATTGTCATTTTTATTATATATAGTATTTTTATAGTATTGTGTTCTTGAAATTCATACTGCAGGAGGGAATGGGGAGTAAGCATTCTATTGTACTTGTTGCAAATGGAAAATTAATCTCTTGAATCTTGATTTATATCCATAAAAGTACAATTTCAGACCCTTAAATTATTAATTTCAGAGGAACAACGTAACTTATTTAAGATGGTGTTGCCATCATTATATAAAGTGTATGTTTAATTTTTAATATACAATACATCTCTGTAAGTACACTAATCACATGTATTTTAAGCCACAATATACATAATACTAGAATATTAAAGTTATAATACTATACAAAACATATCTGTAGGTTCAATAGTAACATGTACTACAATACAATATACATTATACTAGAATATTAAAATCATTACAATATACAAAATATAACTCTTAGTTCAATAATAGCATATATTACAACACAATATACATTATATAGTTGAATATTAAAGTTATATAATATTCAAAACATATAATCTTGGAGCAGGCTATAGGAGGGAGCCTTTTTTAAAATTGTATTTTCTAAACTACACAACATTTGTATTAGTAACAGCACCACTTCAGTAGGAAGTCCAGTAACAACTGGCTATTATACCAGGAAACACCACAACTGGGGTTTTCCCTAGCCTATTCATATTTGTGAATACTTGTTTTTCAATTTGCATGAATACTGGACAATACTGGACCAGGCTATAAATTCCACTACAATATTGGCTGTTAAATCTTACCTACAGAGCTGTTATCATTTGTTAAACTTATATGTCTTATTCATAATGATAGTAAAAACTGAAGTGGTTTTAATTATAATAAACCCTTTCAACACAGTTCATAACATGTTCCTGTTGATGTTGTGTGAAGGCTGAATGGCTGTCATCTGTCAGAGAGATGCTGTGAAGCTCTGGCCTCAGTTCTCAGCTCCAACTCCTCCAGTCTGAGAGAGCTGGACCTGAGTACCAACGACCTGCAGGATTCAGGAGTGAAGCTGCTCTCTGCTGGACTGGGGAGTCCACACTGTACACTGGAGACTCTCAGGTCAGTTGGACTCAATGAGCAAACACTTACAGCACAGGGTTTGATATCAGAAGACATTCTACTGGTTTACAGCCATAAAAGTACCAATTCACACATCTAAATAGAGAATATTCATAAGAATAACTCATTCTGGTGTGTGTGTGTGTGTGTGTGTGCAGGTTGTCTGGCTGTCTGGTCACACAGGAAGGCTGTGCTTCTCTGGCCTCAGCTCTGAGCTCCAACCCCTCCCGTCTGAGAGAGCTGGACCTGAGCTACAATCACCCAGGAGACTCAGGAGTTACGCTGCTCTCTGCTGGACTGGAGGATCCACGCTGGAGACTGGACACTCTCAGGTACGGAGAGGACAGCTCACCTCTCAGGGACCGTGTCTCCTACAAGGATTGAACCAGCCTCTAGATTAAGTGGTTTACCAAGGCGGCTGTAACTCATGTTGTGTACAAAGTGATGATCCAGCAGATCATGAGTGTGAATGTTTCAACTGCTCTCTCTTTGTTCCCCCCAGGGTGGAGCACGGTGGAGGATGGAGGCTGAAACCAGCTCTAAAGAAGTGTGAGTGTCTGTTTAGTTTGAGTCATCACAACACACACTCACTCTTTAGATGGAAGGTCCATCCACACAGCAGGAGGTGACGTCCTACTGGGAATGAACATGATGGATCTTATCAATATTAATATTGATTAGATATATCATGTCAACCATCATGTATCTTATCAATATTAATATTGATTAGATACATCATTAATATTCATTCATCATTAATATTGTTAACCATCACAATGAATCCTGCTTTTATCAAATACAACAGGTATTATTACTGATACATGGTTATTTATTTATGAATTATTATTGGTTATTAGTAGTGTTGTTATTATTATTAGACCATAACAATCCTCACATTATTAAAGGGTAAGTAAACAACCGTTTTAGCAGACCGTCTGCCTACCAGTTTCCAAAGAGTCGTAAAGGTTTTATAAAAAATGTACAGTTTGGGTTCCAAAGGAGCAGGTTTAAGGGGCGTGGCCAAACGCTGTCCAACCCCCCCTCACTGGAGCCAGGGGGCGGAGCCAATAGAAAACCACTCTGTGAAAACTGGTTGATCTGGAAGTAGACAACATGTCCCCGTTTGATAACTTTCTACATTTCAGTCCAAAACATCAGAAATGCTGACCAACACGTTTAGAGACGCAAACGGAGCAGCTTGTCCTTATTGTTAAAATAAGGACCATTGAAGAATAATAACACATAATTATTAATGTGAATAATGTTTTGAATAAGGATTACTATAATGTATTATAATTATGAATATTTTTATTTATTATTATTAATACAAATATTAATATTAACAGTATTATTTATACTACTATTATTATTATTACTATTAATACAAGTGTTGTTATTATTATTAATATTATATATATCCAATAATATTATTATTATTATTATTATTATGATTGTTATTTAAGACATAAGAACATAATAATCGTGATACTACTAATATATTGATCACACACACAGAGCCCATGTGGTGACGCTGAGGGACTGAGAACATCAGGAGAACACAAACTACAGTCTGGCCTCAGTTTCTAGGAACAACAACAACAGTTCAGCAGACTAATCATGTCTTGTTCTCCATCAGATGCGTGTGAACTCACACTGGACCCAAACACAGCCTGGAGAGGACTCTCTCTGTCTGAGGACAACAGGAAGGTGACGAGGGTTGGAAAGATGAAGTATCCTGATCACCTGGGGAAATTTGACTATTGTCTCCAGGTGTTGTGTAGAGAGGGTCTGACTGACCGCTGTTACTGGGAGGTAGAGAGGGAAGGAGATGTTTTTATAGGAGTGACATACAGAGGAATCACTAGGAGAGGAGAGGGTGAAGACATCGTGCTTGGATACAACAAGTCCCGGATTCTTTATTGTTCTGATGATGGTTACTATGTATGGGACAATGGTAGTACAACAGACATACGTCTCCCCTCCTCTAACAGAGTAGGAGTGTATGTGGATCGGCCTGCTGGCTCTCTCTCCTTCTACAGAGTGTCCCCAGATGGAGGAGGGTCCTCAGACACACTGACACTCATCCACACCTTCCAGTCCACATTCACCCAGGAGGACCTCCTCCCTGGGTTTGGGTTAGAGGGTTATGGTTCCTCAGTGTCTCTGTGTCTGTCTTAGCAACACACACACACACACACACACACACACACACACACACACACACACACACACACACACACACACACACACACACACACACACACACACACACACACACACACACACACACACACACACACACACACACACACACATAGTATACACTATACACACACACACACACACACATAGTATACACTATACAGACACACACACACACGGGGAGGGGTGAGGGGGGGGGTTTCTCCCTTAAGGCCCCAAATGGCCAGAGAGCAGTCTCAGAGGTCAGGGGTCAGAGGAGGTGATCTACCACCATGGGTCCTATCACTGGGTCACGGATGGACCCCAGGGATTTAAAGACTGTTCAACTTTTGACTGTTATTCATTTTGCTCGCTAAAAATTCCTGAACTTTTATTTTTAAAAGGTTCGCATTAACTGCTTTATGCAATATAATGTTTTAAATGTTTTAACTTTCTCTTTAACACGTTCTAGAAGACTGTTGTATTCAATATGATGTTTGTGGTGGAGATGAAGATGTGTTCTCAGAGCTGAAAGGGAGTCATGCATTGGATGTTCTTTCATGGTCTGACCAGCTAAATATCACATGTTCATGTTGTTTCCTTTGATTCTTTGAAGCATTATTAATCACATGGGATTGTTTCCTTTAAATCCTTTTTTGAAGTGTTATTAAAGTATGATGTTGGATTGGTGTTCATGACGTTGTGTTCCATAATCAAGTGAGGTGAACATGATGTGTTGTCCTTTTCAAAAGGAATGTGATGGTAAAGCCCTCTGGTGTAGTAAGAGCCCAATGGGGAGGGTGGTGAGTGATGAAGAGGAGGGTGGTTTGTGATGAAGAGGATGGTGGTTAGTGATGAAGAGGAGGGTGGTAAGTGATGAAGATTAGTGATGAAGAGGAGGGTGGTGGGTGATGAAAAGGAGGGTGGTAAGTGATGAAGAGGAGGGTGGTGGGTGATGAAGAGGAGGGTGTTGAGTTATGAAGAGGAGGGTGGTGAGTGATGAAGAGGAGGGTGGTGAGTGATGAAGAGGAGGGTGGTGGGTGATGAAGAGGAGGGTGGTTTGTGATGAAGAGGATGGTGGTTAGTGATGAAGAGGAGGGTGGTAAGTGATGAAGATTAGTGATGAAGAGGAGGGTGGTGGGTGATGAAAAGGAGGGTGGTAAGTGATGAAGAGGAGGGTGGTGGGTGATGAAGAGGAGGGTGTTGAGTTATGAAGAGGAGGGTGGTGAGTGATGAAGAGGAGGGTGGTGAGTGATGAAGAGGAGGGTGTTGAGTGATAAAGAGGAGGGTGGCGAGTGATAAAGAGGAGGGTAGTGGGTGATAAAGAGGAGTGATGAAGAGGAGGGTGGTAAGTGATGAAGAGGAGGGTGGTGGGTGATGAAGAGGAGTGATGAAAAGGAGAGTGGTGAGTGATGAAGAGGAGGGTGTTGAGTGATGAAGAGGAGGGTGGTTAGTGATGAAGAGGAGGGTGGTGAGTGATGAAGAGGAGGGTGGTTAGTGATGAATAGGAGGTGAGTAAGTGATGAAGATGAGTGATGAAGAGGAGGGTGGTTAGTGATGAAGTGGAGGGTGGTGAGTGATGACGAGGAGGGTGGTTAGTGATGAAGAGGATGGTGTTGAGTGATGAAGATGAGTGATGAAGAGGAGGGCGGTTAGTGATGAAGAGGAGGGTGGTGAGTGATGAAGAGGAGGATGGTGAGTGATTGAGAGGAGGGTGGTTAGTGATGAAGAGGAGGGTGGTTCATCACTGGCTTAATCAAACCCAAAATCCTGTCAGTCATTCGTTAATTCTCACTCCCACAATATATACAACTATACAATATCTACAATAGATATACAACTAAATATCTGTCTGACTTAAAGATAGATAATAAAAACTAACATGATATGATAAAACTATGATGATGATAAAACTAACGTTAATTATCTAAACACTAAATACTACCAAAACAAACAGTCCAAATGTAAATATGTATCTTATCTAAAGTGTTGTATGGATGAATGTCTTATTTCACGGTCAGCTCGGTGTAGCTAGGTCTATACTGGGTAGCTACAATAACTTTAGACTCTAAAAGAACATTTCTAACCAAATGCTCCTTAATCACCAAGCCCTTTGCAACAGCCCAGTGTGATCCCCTCTAGTTCTATTCTATCTGCACCAACAAGAGAGTTCATCTGTGATCTGTTCATCAGAACTCACAAGATGGACCTGGTGCTGTCCATTAGACATCATGCCATTGCTTAAGCATCTGTCCACATGTGGAGGAAACAGGTTTATGAAACGTTTCCAACACGTCGGTATTGGGTGTTAAATGACCCCACACCAGCACCTCCGTTAAACGTGTGATATAGGTCTCCGATACGATCCTTATTGAACGGTGGGTTTCACACCTGTTTAGACCGTGTCATTCACATTGTGTTCTGGTTGGTAACAGTTGGTATAAGTTGACACCGATTCAGAATCGGTGTCAGATGCGTTGGTTTTTAAACGTTGCTATCAACACCCGATTAGAACGTTTAACAAACGTTACGTTTAGAGTTCCTTCTGTTGGGGTGAAGAAACCAGTTTGATGAGCGTTTGTTGAACACCAAAATACAACCCAAGTCAAACCTGGTTTGGCTTCAAATAACCTGTTTTGCTGCTTGGGACGAAGCCGAAAAATAACCTTAACACAGTGAGGGGGATGGAAACGATAACCAACAACCATCAATAATATTCATAATAACCATCATAACAATACACTAAAGAGTATATACATTGACTAAATCAAAGCCCCATTTCTCTCTAGCCAATAAGTGACCAAACGGACTGGAAGGAGAACCAGATGTGATTCTGGTTTCATCATCAGATGTAAAGCCACCCTGTAACTCTGACTAAGGGCTATACTAATATACTATATATATAATATACTATATATATATAATATACTAATAGTATTGTAGAATAATTTCTACTCGGATGGATAAGAATCAATTGCAGAGGTCCGGATAACAATAATCAACTGCAGCAAGATGGAGTCTGCCGTGCCAATTGTCAGACTGAAGATCCTCTCCTTCTTACCCAGTATATAGTGCATCCCTCTTCTGTCTCTTAAATGATGTAGCAGTATTCTTGAAAGAGTCATATCAACGAATGAACGTCTGGGAAGAAGTAAGCCAGGACGTGCGTCACAGGTGTCCAGATGAAGCACATGCGCATAGCACCAGACGTGCACTTGTGGTGAATGGGCTGCCAACAG
>JANIIK010001449.1:95000-100000 GCA_027704905.1 Muraenolepis orangiensis | reverse complement strand
CACACACACACACACACACACACACACACACAGACACACACACACACACACACACAGACACACACAGTTAAACACACACACACACACACAGTTACACACACACACACACAGTTACACACACACACACACACACAGTTAAACACACAGGTAACCACTGGAGGCTGAGGTGGAGATGTCTAGACGTACAGTAGAGTATATAACAGAAGAGATTAGAACCTAATAGATCAGTTCTCAACACACAGCTTCCCTTTCTGTTTTATTGCGGTGGTTTGAAGCGCAGCCACTGAGACAACATGTTTAGTTCATGTAACAGTTTCATTATTTAGTTATTTACTTACATATTGAGCTCTTAGTCAATTGTTCATTCATGTGTTCATTGTTCTTTATCTCAAAGGTTCACAGCGACCTCTGCTCTTAATCGATGACCCAATCCCTTCACGGTTCTTACTCGTATTTTAATATCTGTATATCGCTGTGTTCTGCTGCTCCCTGCTGGCGACACTAGAGCATTACAACACCACGCAGCTCTAATAATATCATACATATATATTATATACAAGCAGTTATATAAAGCTGGACACATTATCTACGTGTCATTACAGTCGTGCTGTGGGTTTAAAGGGTAAATAAAACAACATTACATGAAAACCTTCCAATATGAATAGTGTTCTTTAATAATGATCTTCCTGTGATCCAGAGCCCATTGTGTCCAGTTATATGGAAATACCCTACGGATGTGATTGGTTTAATTTGATAGGTGTGCTTATTTAGGACTATATCTCTTAATAAATACAGAACATGAACCCTTCTGTCTCTCATGTCGTGTATGGCGTGTGAAACCATTGGTAGAGTTCAGATAAAAGATGATGTCTTTAAACAAGGACGGCCTTGTAGCTGAAGGAAAGTACAACCACTTGGACACAATGAGGACAATAGAAATACACACGCATGCATGACCACACCCACACATATATAGAAGTGCAAACACACACACACTCATAGAAACACACACACACACACACACACACACACACACACACACACACACACACACACACAAATCAAGTCAAGTCTATTGTCTCTTCACAGTTTACACAAGTATAAAGCAGTGAGTGAAAATATTATGTGCAAAACCCAACAACAGACAGCAGTTATAAAAATAAGATAAAAATAGATAAAAAATTGAATAAAAACAATAGAATAAAAGTAAAAATATAAATAAAAATGCAATTTATAAAATGCAATATATCGGCACAGAAAAAGAGCAATATGTATATATAAATCAATGTAACAAAATCTACATTGTTATATGCTATACGCCCTTGTACAGCAGCCTGATGGCCTGACTGTGGAAGCTATCTCTGAGTCTATTTGATACCACTTGATACTGAGGTATCGCCTGACTGACGGTAACAGTGAGTACAGTTCGTGGCTGTAGGGCAATGTCTTTATGATGCGTTTGGCCTTGGCCACACACACACACACACACAGTGTACAGACACACACATACACACAAACATAAAGAAGTACACACACACACACGTTTATGTACATACACACACACTTACATGTGTTCACTGTCAGTATCTTTGTATGAAGCTGTCTGATAAATGATTAATACATCTTAAGATATGAGGCTGCTTATCAAAGCCATGTTTTATTAATATCTGTTATTGCACCACTAGGGGGCGTGAATCCACCACCTTAAGGCCAACATGATGTATGGACTGGTGCTCAACACACACACACACACACACACACACATCTCTCTGTTACAACACACACACACACATCTCTAAACACAAACACACACATATCTCACACAAACTCACACACACACACACATCTCTAGGAGGAAGAGAGGTGGTGAGGGAGGGAGGGAGAAGGAGAAGGAGGGAGGAGGAGGAAGAGGAAGAGAAGTGGGGAGGGAGGGAGGGAGGGAGGGAGGGAGGGAGGGAGGTGTTGAGGGAGGGAGGGAGGAGGATAGAGGCAGGGAGGTGGGGAGAGAAGAGAAGGAGAGAGAGAAGTGGGGAGGGCCCAACGCTCTAACAGACACACACACATCTCTCTCTCTAACAGACACACACACACACACACACACACACACTGCAGGAGGGAATGGGGAGGAAGCATTCTGTTTAACTGGTTTAAAATGGCTCATAAAACATGTTGAATCTTGAAGTGACCAGAAGAAGATAGCCAACCCAAGACTTAATGAAGGGTTGATCCAAGGTTTGATGAAGCGTATTCATCCTGTCACCACGGTGACTGAATGACTCAGAGACTCACTTGTTGTCCCAAGGGAGACTCTGAGTCCCAACACGCCGCCTCACTGAGGCTTGACTTTCAACACAGTTCTGGGGAGCTGGAGTTTGTCTTTGGTTGAGGAGGAGAGATGTGGGGGAGGGAGGAGAAGGAGGGAGGAGGATAGAGGGAGGGAGGGAGAGGAGGAGGAAGAGAGGTGGTGAGGGAAGGAGAAGGAGGAAGGAGGATAGAGGGAGGGAGGGAGAGGGAGGAGAATAGAGGGAGGGAGAGAGGTGGTGAGGGAGCAGAAGGAGGGAGGAGGATAGAGGGAGGGAGGGAGAGGGAGGAGGATAGAGGGAGAGAGGTGGTGAGGAGGAGGGAGAGAGGTGGTGAGGGAAGGAGAAGGAGGAAGGAGGATAGAGGGAGGGAGGGAGAGGGAGGAGGATAGAGGGAGGGAGAGAGGTGGTGAGGGAGCAGAAGGAGGGAGGAGGATAGAGGGAGGGAGGGAGAGGGAGGAGGATAGAGGGAGAGAGGTGGGGAGGAGGGGGGAGAGAGGTGGTGAGGGAAGGAGGGAAGAGGGAGGAGGATAGAGGGAGGGAGAGGGAGGGAGGAGGAGGAAGAAAGATTTGGGTGAGGGAGGAGAAGGAGGGAGGAGGATAGAGGGGGGGGGGAGGAGGAGGAAGAGAAAAAAAATTATCCAGTTGGTCCCAACGAGCAGTAAAATACACTAAAATCCTAAATATAAGACAGCAAAACTAAATTGAAACAAAAACCTAACCGTAGCAAAACAGCAGCTGATACCACCTAGTAGGAAAAACACATTGTACATTAGCTTACAATACAGAAGTACACATTTAAATCTTTTAACTTAGGTAATTATAAACATACCACTACTCAGTATGATTGATATTAAAGTACTAAGCAGGGCCAGGGGGGAACAACACACACCCCTCCAGGTTAACAGGAACTTCAGGCATCACACTTGGCCAAAGGAACACCAGGTGGACCAGGATACAAGCTGACAGTAGGCTAATACAAATGGATGTCATTCAGTGCTACTATAAGATGCACATGAGGAATATTAAGTTGCTGATCAAACATGACATCCAGTATCTGACAATTGACCTCCCCTTAAGGTGGCCGTGTGGCAACAGGCAGGCAGCAAACGAACCAAAGGCTGCCATGATGCCACAGGTGCCTTAAACCCCCCTGAGTTAATTAGGGGTTGGCTCTGGGGGAGGAGTTGACCTACTTTAGGTGATGGTGAGTTCAGGGCCTAGAGATGAGTGTGGGACAGAACCTGAACCAGTGGTCCTGCTACACATGTGTGGGGTTATCAATATATCAGCTGTCAGTTACCCAAACATCTTTAACATACCCTGAATAAACCTTTCATTAAGTCTTGTGTTGGCTCTCTTCTTCTGGGGCCGGTTGGTGGAAGGCTGTTTAACTCTTAATGAGTTGTTAAATCAGCTAATCAGTGGGTCACTTTTAACCCTGTAAGGCCATCAGTTGCAAGGTGACAACATCACTTTTAGCTAGTTAAAAAAAAGTCTGTACATTTATTTTTCTTTTCTTTTAACCCATTTCCATAGTGAATGGGTCCTGTTGTTCAGCCTCCCGATGCTATTGGATAGTACATCTGTTCATAGGTCCGCCCTCTGGCCTCCAAGTCACACAACTGACCCCTCCATGCCAGCAACACCTCTTTGTTTCATTGGACTGGATTTGTCAGATGCAAGTAAGTAAAATGCCTTAAAATATTTCTTTTGGTTATTATTACAATGTCTACAACATGTATATATTTAGTTATTGTGGAATACATTCATCACATTTGATGTGTACACCACCCCCCACTGGAGGCTCGCAAGGACCTAATGGCCCATTTCCCCATGAAGAGAAGGAGAGGACGCTGCAGACGCTGCAGTAAAGGACACACCAACACGCAGGGCAGCAGGGGGGATGTCCCTCTTTGCTTTTCAGAGGACATGAACTGTTTTTTGGACTGTCATTGGAAATGAACAGAACAAGAATCAAACGAATGAGGCTAGAACATGGCTGAACACAGAGTGACACCAAATGCTGTTTTGTAAATACAATCTTATTCTGTTTTTTTTAGCTTTAGCTTTTGCCCAACTTTTTGCTGCTCCACAACATGAATCAACATCGCTAGAGAAGATACCATCAAGAAAGACAACAATTAACATATATACAACACATACATCGAAATAATTATCATATTAAAAATATATATATACATAATATATAATCTTAAAAAAAATCTCTCCTCAGTGTTTCCCTGCTCTCCTCTACCAACTCTCTAACAGATTAACTTCTGCTAAGGACAAAGATAGTTTTTCTCTTTCTGCTAACTAGCATTAGCAAACATCTTTAGAGTTGTTAAGAGGAGATACAGGAAGTCGTTTCAAGAATTATGGGTAAAAATACTTAATATTAATACTTAATAACTGTTTAACGACTGGTTAAGTAGTGATTAGTTAGCCACTCGCCTAAACACCCTTTGAACAACCAACAGTTAACGGTTAATGGTTAATGGTTAACTAACGACTGATTAGGACATTTAAGGACTGATTAAGACTTAACGACTGATTCGGACATTTAAGGACTGATTAAGACTTAATGACTGATTAGGACATTTAAGGACTGATTAAGACTTAACGACTGATTAAAAGATTGAACGACTGAGGGGGGAAGGACACTTTGAACAACCGGCCCCTGGTCACTTACTGTGTGTG
>JANIIK010001449.1:67500-90000 GCA_027704905.1 Muraenolepis orangiensis | reverse complement strand
GGTGGTCTGTGGGGGAGAGGGGGAGGGGTTGGTGGTCTGTGGGGGAGAGGGGGAGGGGCTGGTGGTCTGTGGGGGAGAGGGGGAGGGGCTGGTAGTCTGTGGGGGAGAAGGGGAGGGGCTGGTGGTCAGCGGGGAGAGGGGGAGGGGCTGGTGGTCTGTGGGGGAGAGGGGGAGGGGCTGGTGGTCAGTGAGGGAGAGGGGGAGGGGCTGGTGGTCTGTGGGGAGAGGGGGAGGGGCTGGTGGTCTGTGGGGGAGAGGGGGAGGGGCTGGTGGTCAGCGGGAAGAGGGGGAGGGGCTGGTGGTCTGTGGGGGAGAGGGGGAGGGGCTGGTGGTCTGTGGGGGAGAGGGGGAGGGGCTGGTGGTCTGTGGGGGAGAGGGGGAGGGGCTGGTGGTCTGTGGGGGAGAGGGGTAGGGGCTGGTGGTCAGCGGGGAGAGGGGGAGGGGCTGGTGGTCTGTGGGGGAGAGGGGGGAGGGGCTGGTGGTCAGCGGGGAGAGGGGGAGGGGCTGGTGGTCTGTGGGGGAGAGGGGGAGGGGCTGGTGGTCAGCGGGGAGAGGGGGAGGGGCTGGTGGTCTGTGGGGGAGAGGGGAAGGGGCTGGTGGTCAGCGGGGAGAGGGGGAGGTGCTGGTGGTCTGTGGGAGAGAGGGGGAGGGGCTGGTGGTCTGTGGGGGAGAGGGGGAGGGGCTGGTGGTCTGTGGGGGAGAGGGGGAGGGGCTGGTGGTCAGTGGGGAGAGGGGGAGGGGCTGGTGGTCTGTGGGGGAGAGGGGGAGGGGCTGGTGGTCAGCGGGGAGAGTGGGAGGGGCTGGTGGTCTGTGGAGGAGAGGGGGAGGGGCTGGTGGTCTATGGGGGAGAGGGGCAGGGGCTGGTGGTCAGCGGGGAGAGGGGGAGGGGCTGGTGGTCTGTGGGGGAGAGGGGGAGAGGCTGGTGGTCTGTGGGGGAGAGGGGGAGGGGCTGGTGGTCAGCGGGGAGAGGGGGAGGGGCTGATGGTCAGCGGGGGAGAGGGGGAGGGGCTGGTGGTCTGTGGGGGGAGGAGCCCTGGTGGGCAGGTCGGGTTGTTCCGGTCGTAGCGAGCAAGACAATGATTGAGTTCATCAGGGAGGGATGAGTCGGTGGTTGGGGGTTGAGTTGTTGGAGGGTTTATAATCCGTGATGGCCTGGATGTCCTGCCACATGCGTCGGGGATCGGGGTTGTTGAAGTGGTCTTCAACCCTTCGCTTGTGTTTGAGCTTGGCCTGCTTGATGCCCTTTTTCAGATTAGCCCTGGCTAAACAGTAGGCCAGTGCATCGCCTGACCTAAAAGCAGCGTCACGTGCCTTTAGGAGTAGGCGGACCTCTCTAAGTTATTATAACTGAAGATATATTAATGTCACATAATATTCATAACACCTAGACCCCAAATAAGCTCTATGTTTCTATGTAGGCCTTCCATGACTCTGAAGTCTCACTTAACCGTCATGCTCTAACATCCAGGGCCGATGCATTTAAACATCACAAGTCTATTAAGAATCAAACCTTTAATGACCTGAGAAGTGGTGTATCCCAGACTGACCCTGATATCCTGGTGGACTGAAACGGGTCTTGAACATAACTCTGAGGTTTCCTACGTGACGCTGGATATGTTCATCTGTTACTGTTTAAACTGATGTCACGGTACCCAATTAGTTTGAGTTAATTGCTCTGAAAGTTAACTTGGTAATAATTACATTCAGGTGATGGGTGTTTACAGACCACCCTCAGCTGTCTCTAGTTCAATTCATAAACTAGCAGACTTCCGTACTGCGTACAATAACTCAACCACGCTGGTTCTTGGTGACTTTCCCTCCAGTTGGTGGATGAACGATGCACATGGTTTAGAGGAGATGTCAGACCATCTCCATCTGTCACAGCTGATTGATGAGCCATTCTGTCCAATAGGAAGGACACCATGACTCTGGAGTTTAGTGCTTGGCTTTAGTGACCGCTGGCCTCCGTAAGACTGGAAAGACTCTAAGTTCTAGTAAATTAGTAAATCTCTACTAAATTAAATGTAAACACATTAAATTAACATCAATGTCTAGGATTGACACTAAATTAAATGTAAACACTTCAAATGAACATCAAGTTCTAGGATTGATATTAAGATAAATGTTAACACTTTAAATGAACAGTCTGAAATAACTCAGTAATACATTTAAATCCTCCTTGAGTAAAGCTAAGGCCAATTATGACGTAGAATGAATCTCTAGCTGTTCTACAAATCCGTCAACATTCTGGAAAGCAGTGAAGGTAAACCATAACAAGTCCACTATATCTGTTCCTTCTCCTGTTACGCTTAATGACTGCTTCATAAATAAGATACCAGAGATTAGCTTTGGACACGCACTTTGCTACTGCCATAAATGTGTTTGCTATGAGGTACGCAGGATGGGCTCTGAGTGGTGAACCATTGGCTCATGATCCCTCCTTAAACCAGACCTCTCAGTTCACTCTACAGGCCTTCATTCACTCTCTGGTTCAGGAAGGACTTCAAGCTATCTCTTCTGATCCTTGAATATAGTCCTGTCAAATATAGATAAAGGTGTTATAAAAATTATCTCAATAACCATTGGCCAATTTCCACATTGTCCTTTCTTGCTGAAATCCTGGAGTCCTTAGTTAATAATCAGCTCACCTCTAAACAGACGGTGTGTTATGTCAGCACCAGTCAGGGTTCAGAGATCTACGTGGAACTGTCACTGATACTATTTTGGTATCTGGCTGGAGTTAGTTCCAAAGTTCAGCAGGAAGTGGATGGTTGAGGCTGTTATGTTATCTGGAGACACGCCTCCACTCGTAAAGCCCTAGATTCAGATCTTCCTCCTCTCCAAGATGTGTTCCCCTCATGACGGTTATTCCACACCCCTTTGGTTCTTGTAAGAAGAGCTTGGGTGGACATCCCTAACAGTAAGACATCGGTATCTCCTTGTTCACCAAGCCCTTACTGGCACCTTGTCGTCATGGTTACCTGGTTATTAATCTGGTCCTATAGTCACCTTTCAACCGCTTCAAGTGATTGGCTGATGCTCAAAGTACTGTTGTGGATTATTCATACCCGGTTTGTGAGCAATGGAGTCAAGAGTATCTTTATGAGAAGACTTGTTGTCTCCTGAAGAATATTATATACAATAGAATGTATAACATAAAAGGTATATGTTAGACACCAATGCAAAGGTTTAACAAAGGTAACATATAACAAATGGTTCGGTCCGGACAGAAGTCTCAGTTCACACAGAATGCAATCTAGTGTGGATGGAGTGAGCCCCGAGGGGAAGTAACCAGGGCTGATGTAGCATGGATGCTCTTTGTCCTGTCAGCCGCTTGACTTGAAACATCTGAAGGTGCTTCTGCTTCCTGTCACGACAGGGGATTGACAAGGCCTCAAAGACATGTTGTTAGGGCCTCAAAGACATGTTGTTAGGGCCTCAAAGACATGTTGTGAGGGCCTCAAAGACATGTTGTTAGGGCCTCAAAGACATGTTGTTAGGGCCTCAAAGACATGTTGTTAGGGCCTCAAAGACACGTTGTTAGGGCCTCAAAGACATGTTGTTAGGGCCTCAAAGACATGTTGTTAGGGCCTCGTGTCCTTGGGTAATCGTGGGGCCAACAGAGCATTGGGACCTGCTGATAGGCCCTTCATCAACAGGACGGAAACATCTAGACTAGAAGGATATTACATTTACCATTACAACAGTAGGAGTAGTATATTAGTAGTAGTAATTGTAGTAGTAGTAGTAGTAGTAGTAGTAGTAGTAGTAGTAGTAGTTGTAGTAGTAGTAGTAGTAGTAGTAGTAGTAGTAGTAGTAGTAGTAGTAGTACTATAGTACTAGCAGTAGTAGTAGAACTTTAGTAGTAGTAGTAGTAGTCATAGTAGTAGTACTATAGTAGTAAAAAAAAAAGTAGTGGTTCAAAGAACCAGGATTGGTGTGGGGGCGGGGCCACGAGACAGGGGCGGAGCCACGAGACGGGGGTGGGGCCACAAGACGGGGTGGGGCCACGAGACGGGGGCGGGGGCCACGAGACGGGGGCGGGGCCACGAGATAGACTTGAGAGATACCTTTAACCCTAAAGCCAGAGAGCGACGCACGAGGTGGAGGCAGCTCCTCTCTTTGTGGAGACTAAGGAAACAAGCCTTTTAAACTAAACGGTGGACAGCGTTATAAGGTGAGTAGTGAGTGTTGACCAAGGGGTTAAAGAGTATGTCTCTAAACTTGTTATGCACCAGGGAGCCGGTTCCAACTGGAATACTTTGGTGATTAATTTTAAAAGACATTTACCATTGTTAAGTTAATGTAGTTTTATATGTATATTATATGTTTATATGTACAGACATCTTTAACATACGGTTCAACAAACCTAACTTGAATGAACTTTGTATTAAGTCTTGTGTTAGCTCTCTTCTTCTGATAACTGTGTGTGTGTGTGTGTGTGTGTGTGTGTGTGTGTGTGTGTGTGTGTGTGTGTGTGTGAGAGAGAGACAGATGCCTGTGTGTCCTTTACCCTAATCATGTTGTATAACAGCCATAAGACATGGCTTTGATAAGCAGCCTCATATCTTAAGATTTATTAATAATTTATCAGACAGCTTCATACAAAGATACTGACAGTGAACACATGTGATTAAGGAGCAGGTAGGGGTCAGAGGTCATTATGGAGCAGGTAGGGGTCAGAGGTCATGAAGGAGCAGGTAGAGGTCAGAGGTCTTTTAGGACATATACCTCACTCACACCACATCCTGCTTGGTAGTATAGTCCTCATGGTTAACCTGAAGTGACTCACTAACCCCACATCCTGCTTGGTAGTATAGTCCTCAGGGTTAACCTGAAGTTACTCACTAACCCCACATCCTGCTTGGTAGTATAGTCCTCAGGGTTAACCTGAAGTGACTCACTAACCCCACGTCCTGCTTGGTAGTATAGTCCTCAGGGTTAACCTGAAGTGACTCACTAACCCCACATCCTGCTTGGTAGTATAGTCCTCAGGGTTAACCTGAAGTGACTCACTAACCCCACATCCTGCTTGGTAGTATAGTCCTCAGGGTTAACCTGAAGTGACTCACTAACCCCACATCCTGCTTGGTAGTATAGTCCTCAGGGTTAACCTGAAGTGACTCACTAACCCCACATCCTGCTTGGTAGTATAGTCCTCAGGGTTAACCTGAAGTGACTCACTAACCCAACATCCTGCTTGGTAGTATAGTCCTCAGGGTTAACCTGAAGTGACTCACTAACCCCACATCCTGCTTGGTAGTATAGTCCTCAGGGTTAACCTGAAGTGACTCACTAACCCCACATCCTGCTTGGTAGTATAGTCCTCAGGGTTAACCTGAAGTGACTCACTAACCCCACATCCTGCTTGGTAGTATAGTCCTCAGGGTTAACCTGAAGTGACTCACTAACCCCACATCCTGCTTGGTAGTATAGTCCTCAGGGTTAACCTGAAGTGACTCACTAACCCCACATCCTGCTTTGTAGTATAGTCCTCAGGGTTAACCTGAAGTGACTCACTAACCCCACATCCTGCTTGGTAGTATAGTCCTCAGGGTTAACCTGAAGTGACTCACTAACCCCACATCCTGCTTGGTAGTATAGTCCTCAAGGTTAACCTGAAGTGACTCACTAACCCCACATCCTGCTTGGTAGTATAGTCCTCAGGGAAGCAGCATGTGAGGCTCACAGCAGGAGTCACCGTGATAACTGAAATGAGATCAGTCTCAGCTTGGTATCTGAAACTGAAGATTCTGCTATTCCCTGAATTCTGTCTTAACATCTCTGGTTAACATGCAAATCCAGCTTCTTGAAATTGGCTGGGGTCTCCGGTCTACTATGAATGAGGAGAGAGAGGAGGGGGATCCTACCTCTAAAAGCTCTCTGTCTGGGGAACATGGCCGCCAGAGCAGAGCTAACAGGTGAGAAGAGGATCTCTAAGTGTCTGTGACTGTGGTCCATCTCAGAGCTCAGCAGTGATGTATCAGGACACCATGGTTAGTGTCAGTAAAAGCTGTGTGTGTGTTATGTTGAAGCCCAGAGCAGAAGGAGAGAGCAGACTCCCCTGGACCCAGCTGTGTCTCCATGAAGAGTGACCGGTCTATGCATATTCCTACTGAGTTTAAAGATGGGAATCAGTCTATTAAGAAGAGGTGAGGGTTGATCAGATTATAACAGTTTAGCATCTATTGAACATCCTTAAATCCTGGCTCTTGTTGTTCTAGAAGGATACAGGAGAGAGCAGACTCCCCTGGACCCAGCTGTGTCTCCATGAAGAGTGACCGGTCTATGGATCATCCTAACCACTTTAAAGATGGGAATCAGTCTATTCAGAAGAGGTGAGGATTGATCTGAGATTATTAATATACAGTATCTATTGAACATCCATAGATAGAGAGGAGAGGGAGGAGTTTCAAACAGGTGATGAAAACTGACCACTTGGTTGCTAACAGACTCTGCTAATCCTGATGTTTTGACCTCAGGAGAAATAATTAAATGGTGTGTGTGTGTGTGTGTGTGTGTGTGTGTGTGTGTGTGTGTGTGTGTGTGTGTGTGTGTTTGTTCTCCACAGTCGACACCAGGAGAGGTCAAAGGTTACCAGTGCTGGGTCTGTACAGCAGCATCAAACAGAGCTGATCAAGGTGTGTAAAAGTCCAACAAGACATTAGCCTTCAGCTCTACATGAACATTAAAAAGCATCTCTTGTGGTGCTCAGAGTCTCCAGGCTTCCCTCTTTAGACCAGATGTGAATCAAGGACAGATGCTTCTGATGTCCTCAGCTCACAGGAAAGTTCTCATTCATGTTCTGTTCCAGAGGGCTCATGCTTTTGTAGACCAGGAGCTCCTGTGGAATCTACATGACCCACAATGCTCAGAGAGTCAGAGGGAGGAGGAGGAGGAGGAGGATGGGAAGAACGAGGAGCAGAGGAGGCGCGCCATAGAGGGAGTGAAAAACATCACACAGCTCTGCATTATGGAGATGAACCAGGAGGAACTGGCCGACATACTGAGGAGTGGTAAGAGACTCTTATTTAGAAAACATAGAAGAGACTCCTATTTAGAAAACATAGAAGAGACTCTAATTTAGAACACATAGAAGAGACTCTTATTTTGAAAACACAGAAGAGACTCTAATTTTGAAAACACAGAAAAGACTCTTATTCTTAAGTCAAAGAAGAGACTCAAACAGAGACTCTTTTAAAATATTGTTACATCTCTGACTTTTCCAAATAAATATTCTCTTGGAGGTTAAATGGTTTGTTCCAGATGTATATGGTTATTGTAGGGATATCAGATTAGGAGATGCAACAACAATTATAGTAATAGTTCAATTATAATGTATTATAGTACAGTCAATACACCAATCATATTGTTGAGTCAATAGCACGTATAAGACCTGTCTTCTGGGTGCTCTCATTTAGGAACTGCTGCAGTCCAGTGCCAACATAACATCAAGTCTTATCTGAAGGAGAAGTTCAGAAGTGTGTTTGAGGGAATCACAAAAGCAGGACAGTCAACAGATCTGAATGACTTCTACACAGAGCTCTTCATCACAGAGAGAGTCAGTGGAGAGGTCAACAAGGAACATGAGGTCAGACTGATAGAAACAGCTTCCAGGAAAACAGCCAAGGAGGAAACACCAATCAAATGTGAAGACATCTTTAAACCCTTACCTGGACAAGATCAACTAAGCAGAACCATGATGACAACTGGAGTGGCGGGCATTGGTAAAACCGTCTTAACAAACAAGTTCACTCTGGACTGGGCTGAAGGCAAATCCAACCATGACATAGACTTCACGCTTCCCTTCACTTTCAGAGAGCTGAATTTACTGAAAGAGAAAGAGTTTAGCTTGGTGGAACTTCTTCATTACTTCTTTATTCAAACCAAAGAATCAGGAATCTGCAGATACGACCGGTTCCAAGTTGTCTTCATCTTGGACGGTCTCGATGAGTGTCGACTTCCTCTGGACTTCCAGAACAATCCGATCTGGTCTGATGTCACAAAGTCGACCTCGGTGGACGTGCTGCTGACAAACCTCATCAGGGGCGACCTGCTTCCCTCCGCTCGCATCTGGATAACCACACGTCCTGCAGCAGCCAATCAGATCCCTGCTGAGTGTGTTGGCATGGTGACAGAGGTGAGAGGGTTTACCGACCCGCAGAAGGAGGAGTACTTCAGGAAGAGATTCAGAGAGGAGACTCAGGCCAGCACAATCATCTCCCACATCAAGACATCACGAAGCCTCCACATCATGTGTCACATCCCAGTCTTCTGTTGGATCATTGCTACAGTTTTGGGGGACTTCTTCAAAACAACCCAGAAAGGAGAAGAGATGCCCAACACCTTTACTCAGATGTACATCCACTTCCTGAGGGTTCAGTCCACACAGGGGGACAGGAAGTACCGGGGGAGAGCTCAAACAGATGCAGTCTGGAGTTCAGAGAACAGGAAGATCATTGTTTCTCTTGGAAAACTGGCTTTGAAACAGCTAGAGAAAGGCAACCTGATCTTCTACGAGGCAGACCTGGTAGAGTGTGACATGGATATCAGAGCAGCCTCAGTGTACTCAGGAGTGTTCACCCAGACCTTTGAAGAGCAGTGTGGGCTGTACCAGGAAAAGGTGTTCTGCTTTGTCCATCTGAGCATCCAGGAGTTTCTGGCTGCTCTTTATGTCTCCATGTCCTTCGACCCTGTTGTCAATCTGCTCTCAGAAGAACAAATGTGGTCTATTCTTGTTGAAAAGAAAACAATGTTCAAACTTCTCTACCAGAGTGCTGTGGACAAGGCCATACAGAGTAAGAACGGACACCTGGACTTGTTCCTCCGCTTCCTCCTGGGCCTCTCTCTGGAGACCAATCAGATTCTCCTACCAGGTCTGTTGAGACAGACAGGAAGTAGCTCACAGACCAATGAGCAAACTGTGTCTTACATCAAGGAGAAGATAAGTGGAGACCTCTCTCCAGAGAGATGCATCAATCTGTTCCACTGTCTGAATGAGCTGAAAGACTGTTCTCTGGTGGACGAGATCCAACAGTACCTGAAATCAGGAAGTCTCGCCAGACAAGATCTCTCTCCTGCTCAGTGGTCAGCTCTGGTATTCATCTTACTGTCATCAGAAGAGAAGCTGGACATGTTTGACCTGAAGAAATACGCTACTTCAGAGAATGGTCTTCTGAGGCTGCTGCCAGTGGTCAAAGTCTCCAAAACATCTCTGTAAGTTCATTGATAACATTGATAATTTTAATACACAATATACATTATACTAGAATGTAAAAGTTATATAATATACAAAACATATCTTTAAGTTCACTAGTAACATGTATTACAATACAATATACATTATAGTAGAATATTCAAGTTAAATAATATTCAAAACATATCAGCTGGAAGCAGGCTATAAGAGGGAGCCTATTTTAATATTTTATTTTCTAAACTACACAACATTTGGATTGTGAACCATTAGTAACAGCACCACTTCAGTAGGAAGTCCAGTAACAACTGGGTATTATACCAGGAAACACCACAACTGGGTTTTTCCCTAGCCTATTCATATTTGTGAATACTTGTTCTTTCAATTTGAGTGAATACTGGACAATACTGGACCAGGCTACAAATTCTACTCCAATATTGTCTGTCGTACCTACAGCGCTGTTATCATTTGTTAAACTTAAATATATATTTTTTAATTCACAAGTGTATAGTTTGATGGGACCCAGAACGCAGACCAAGACACAGTGGAGCTATAACGTGAAGCTTTATTAAAGCACACAGACAACAGAGAGTGATCGGGGACAGGCCAGGGGTCTGGAAACCGGGAAGTCGGATCAGCGTAGTACCGGCAGGTAGTAGACAGGCGAGTAGTCCGGGACAGGCGAGGGGTCTGGATACCGGGAGGTTGAAGTAGCGATAGGTATTAGACAGGAGAGTAACGCGGGACAGGCGCTGAATCTGGGTACCGGGACATCGGTGTAACGATTCTGTCCAGAATGTACAAAGTACAAAGTAGTAAGTACGACCTAGCCCTGAATTAGCGGGGCGCCAGGGTATACATACACCCCCAGGTGAGGTAATTACCCTAATCAGCCTCGGCAATTGCCGACAGGTGTATGTGTGCGCCGCCAAAGCCCGTGGCTTGGCCACACCCCCTGTCAACCACTGTAACCGTGACAAAGCCCTTTCAACACAGCAGTGGCAAACAGTGTCTATCACAACTGGAACTTTTGTAGACCACCCCCCCTCCACTTTATGCGTTATCTCATTTAGGCAGATCTGTGATCTGCTATGGATGAATGACTGTACTGTACTGGTCATGGTCACACACCATTAGGGCCTACTCCACTCAGTAATTAGGTTTCATCGACAAATGGCTGCCACACAACCACACCTGTGTATCATAACCAATGCAAAGAAAGATAAATTAAAAACTATCAAATTAAATGCACAACAATGCTTAACAAACTCAAGACAGCCATTAACTAATCTTTCAACAAGTGTGTTTGAAACAAAATGCAACAACCAGCTCAACGAGATGCAACACTGAGACAAAACCAGCAAAGACAAATGAGTCTCACTCACCAATGATGTTCACTTAAAGAGGCCAATAAAACAATAAACCAATCGGGTTTATTGTTGCGGGACCCCCAGGGCTCCAAAGAGGGACCGGGACTTGTCTGAGTGGAGTCCAACACGGGGCCCCCTCTTCCGACTGAGCTAGAGCGATGTACCGCTGTTTTGCGCAGGCTCCAGAGCTACAGAGATTGACCGGGACTTTGTCCTGAATGTGTCCGACACGGGTCACCCCCGTCAGACTAGCTAGAGTGATGTACCGCTGATTTGCCCGACTTCCATACACTGACTCTCTACTATACTTAGATTGATACACAATATAATTGTATTAGGCCAATACATCTTCAATGAATTGCTACGTAGCACTAAGCTAGATCCTCTGTCTCGAGCCAGTGAACGGGACCTTCTAGCGTACCCTGGAACCGTTGGGAAATCTGAAAGAATACGCCCATTGGCGACAAATCAATATATGATTGGTTGATCAAACTGTCAATCCAAATGTACGCTCTCATTCAGTTTAAGGGCCAAGTCATTCGCTCAAGGACAGAGAGTACCTTGGTTGAAGGATATTCTCTCCAGCAACCCAGATAACCCAGCATTTTTTTCTATTACAAAACCAGTCAAATGCGTAGTGCATGGACTGAGAAAGACAAACAAATCAACACTCTAATATTACAGATCAACAACACAGATAGGATTGTAATCTATTCATTTTATTTAAAATGTATTACATTTTATAAATTGTACTAATTCGATTTTGTTTTTGGTTTCATCTGAGGCCAGGGTCTTCTCTGAATACCTTGAGGGCCCTGACGGTTCACCACTGCAACACAGTTCCTAACATGTTCCTGTTGATGTTGTGTGAAGGTTGAATGGCTGTCATCTGTCAGGGAGTTGCTGTGAAGTTCTGGCCTCAGTTCTCAGCTCCAACTCCTCCAGTCTGAGAGAGCTGGACCTGAGTAACAACGACCTGCAGGATTCAGGAGTGAAGCTGCTCTCTGCTGGACTGGGGAGTCCACACTGTACACTGGAGACTCTCAGGTCAGTTGGACTCAATGAGCAAACACTTACAGCACAGGCTTTGATATCAGAAGACATTCAACTGATTCCATGCATTGAGGAGATCTTTAGAACCAGGTGACCAACTCCTTCACAAAGGACTGCAACCACCATGGGCACCATCTTTTTTCAATTATCTTTGCTGTACTATACTTGTGCTGTGCAATGACAATACATTTGAATCTAATCTAAACAAATCAAATTTTTTTCTCCCCCCTACCGTCTGATCGCTGTATTACCAGCATCAGTACAAGGACTACCAGGTTTAAGAACAGTTTTTATTGACAGGCAGTGACCTAATGAACTGCTAGGAGTGCTGCCACTATTTTTCAATAACATTACACTATCCTAACATTGTCATTAACATTACTCTGTCATACTTGCTGGACCTTCTGGACTCATTACAGTTAGTGCACTGTACTGCACTGTATTCAAGTCAAGTTTATTGTCACTTCACAGTTTACACAAGTATAAAGCAGTGAATGAAAATCTTATGTGCAAAACCCGACGACAAACAGCAGTTATAAAAATAAGATAAGATAAAAGCCGAATAGAACAAAACTGTATAAAGTTAAATATATAAAAGTAAAAATGTAATTTATACAATGCAATATATCGACACAGAAAAAGAGCAATATGTATATATAAATCAATGTAATAAAATATACATTGTTATATGCTATACGCCCTTGTTCAGCAGCCTGATGGCCTGACTGTGGAAGCTATCTCGAAGCCTATTTGTACGGCACTTGATACTGAGGTATCGCCTGCCTGACGGTAAAAGTTAATTCAGTTCATGGCTGGGGTGGGCATTGTCTTTTATGATCCGTTTGGCCTTGTAAATATCCAGGAGGGAGGGGAGCTCACCTCCAACGATATACTGGGCCGTCCCACCACCCTTTGAAGCACTCTGCGCTCGAGTGCGGTGCAGTTCCCGTACCAGGCAGTGATACTTCCTGTAAGAACACTCTCGATTGTCCCGGTGTAGAATGTTCTCGGGATGCGGGGGCCCATGCTGAATTTCCTCAGACACCTATACAGGCGTTGTTGGGCCCTTTTCATCATGTGTGTGGTGTGCGTGGACCATGTGAGGTCCTCGGAGATGTGCACACCGAGGAACTTGAAGCTGCTGACCCTCTCTACTGCAACACCGTCGATGGAGATAGGGCCGTGCTCTCCTCTCTGCTTCCTGTAGTCCACGATCAACTCCTTGGTCTTCTTGACGTTGAGGGTGAGGCTGTTCTCCTGGCACCACTGCTCCAGCGATCGAACCTCCTCCCTGTAGGCTGTCTCGTCGTCGCCGGTGATCAGGCCCATCACTGTCGTGTCGTCAGAAAACCCCATCACTGTCGTGTCGTCAGAAAACTTGACATTGACGTTGGAGCTGTGCATAGCCATGCAGTTGTGGGTGTAGAGGGAGTAGAGGAGAGGGCTCAGCACACATCCCTGGTGGGCTCCCGTGTTGAGGGTCAGTGGCTCTGAGGTGGTGCTGCCCATCCTCACCACCTGGCGGAGGTCCGACAGGAGGTCCAGTATTCAGCTGCATGTGGATGGGGGCACGCCTAGACCTCTAAGCTTGGTGTCGAGCTTGGCAGGAACTATCGTGTTGAAGCTGAGCTGTAGTCCACAAACAGCTTTTGCACATAACAGTTATTTCCCTCCAGGTGGGAAAGGGCAGTGTGGAGGGCCATGGCAATTGTGTCGTCCGTGGATCTGTTTTGACGATATGCAAATTGCCATGGGTCCAGCATGGCAGGTAACACGGAGCAAATAAAGTCCTTGACCAACCTCTCGAAGCATTTGCTGACAATCGAGGGCTACAGGTCTATAGTCGTTCAGGCATGTTACCTTGGGTTGTTTAGGGACCCGCACAATGGTGGACATTTTGAAGACCACGGGAACAACAGCCTGGGCCAGGGAGAGGTTGAAGATGTCTGCAAAGACTCCTGCCAACTTGTCTGCGCATGCTCTCAGGACGCGGCCCGGGATGTCGTCGGGGCCTGCCGCCTTACGGATGTTCAACAGCTTGAAGGTGCGGCGCACATCCGCCTCCGAGATGCTCAGCAGGCTGGTCTCCTCAAGCGGCGCTGGCTTTGGCGGGCGCCGTTCACGTCGAACCGAGCAAAAAAAGTATTTAGCTCTCCTGGGAGGGAGGTAGAGGAGTTCTCTACTCAACTGTTTCTCCCTCTGAAGTTCATTATCATCTGTAGCCCCTGCCACATACCTCTCACGTCGTGGCTCTTGAATTTCTCCTCCACTCTGTCCTTGTACTCCCGATTGGCAGTGACGATGGTCTTACGGAAGTCGTAACGGGCTCTCGTATATTCCTCCATATTCCCAGAGCCAAAGGCGGCGTTACGCACGTGGAGGGCAGCGCGAACATCGCTGTTAATCCATGGTTTCTGGTTTTGATATATCCGAACCGACTTGGTCGGAAACAACGTCATCTATGCAGTTCTTGATGAACCCGGTGACCGAGGACACATACTCGTTGATGTTATTGTCCGAGGCAACGCGGAACATGTGCCAGTCAGCGCGATCAAAACAATCCTGCAGCATAGACTCTGATTGGTCCGACCAGCATTGGACCTCCCTCACAGCAATCGGTTGCTGCTTCAGTCTCTGCCTATAGGCGGGGATTAGCTGGATAGAGCGGTGGTCTGATTTGCCGAACGGTGGGCGGAGGAGGGCCTTGTAGTCATCACGGAAGGGAGTGTAGCAGTGGTCGAGGATCCGCTCACCCCTTGTGTTGCTCGTTATGTGTTGGTAGAACTTCGGGAGAACCTTCTTCAGGTTCGCCTTGTTGAAGTCCCCCGCCACGATGAGAGCAGCCTTAGGGTGTGCCGACTCCTGTTCACTGATAGCCCCTTACAGTTCCTTCAGCGCTGTGTCCGTGTTGTATTGTGGAATGTAAACAGCGGTCACGTTTACCGCTGTAAACTCCCAAGGTAGCCAGAATGGACGACACATAAGCATCAGGTACTCCAGGTCCGGGGAAAAGAAAGACTTGGGGGGATGTACATGACTTTGTTTGCACCAAGATCTATTTATCATGAGACATACCCCCCCCTCCGCAATCTCTACCGGAGAGAGCTTTTGTTCTGTCCACCCGTTGGAAGGAAAATCCCGTCGGCTCGATAGCTGCGTCGGTAACCCCCTCCGACATCCATGTCTCCATAATGCAGATGATACAATTGTCCTTAGTTTCCCGGTGGAATTGAATACGAGCCTGTAGCTCGCTTAACTTATTGTCCAGAGACTGTACATTAGCCAGTAGAATGGTGGGTAGTGGGGGGTGATCGGATCGACATCTCAGCCTGACTAGCACGCCGGCTCGCTTCCCTCGCTTCTTCCTGCGACGCTTGCGTGTAATCGTGCCCAAGATGGTCAGAGATAATCCAGCTGTGACTTTGGGCGTGACGTCCGAGTCGAAAGAATGAAAAAACTCCGGTAGGCGGCGAGCGACTGTCGATCTGATCTCCAGAAGTGTGCACAAGTTATAAATGAATGTGCTGCTAACTTCCTGAACAAAGAAAAAAAAAAAATAACAAAAAACTGCGTCGCCGTGCGGGAGCTCGCAACACGGCAGCCATCTCGTACGGCGCCATAGAGCATGATGTATTCAGGATGCTGCTGCACTACTGGCACTGTAAATGCTTTTAAATTCTTAATGCACGATTCAAATCATGTACATATAATCCATAAGCCACTTTATAGTTATTTTTATTGTCGTTTTTGTTGTGTATAATATTTTTATAGTAAGTCTTCTATTGTACTTGTTGCAAATGGCAAATAAATCTCTTGAATTTTGATTTACATAGGAGTAACGTAACATATTTAAGATGTTCTTGCAATCATAATATAAGGTGTATGTTCAATTATGTTGTTGCCCTGATAGTATGAGGACATGTTAAATTCTGAGTTTGTTAATGGTGGTTTAAGGTGTATGTTGTATTACATTCATATTATACTCATAGACAGTAAGGTGGAATTTAGAGTTGGTTAGTAAAGTTTATCAACAGCCTTTCCCTTAAAATGTGCCTTTTTAAGGGAACTTTAATGAATACCTTTGCTGTATATTTATACATATTTTTTGACAGCTAAAATGTATCATTTAAATATTATTTTTTTTACACTTCTCTTGTGTTCATTATTGAACAAGTTAAAGACTTATGTTCTTTCAACACAGTTCCTAACATGTTCCTGTTGATGTTGTGTGAAGGCTGAACTCTAATGATTACCTTTGCTGAATATTTGTACATATTTTTGACAGCTAAGTGTTATAATTTAAAGATATATTTTTAACATTGACTATACTTCTCTCGTAGTAAAATAACAGTTCCTAATGTCACGGATTAAGTTAGAACCCAAATGCAGCACACAGGACACCAAGGACAGTTTGTGATATTTATTGTATATATCCACACAGACGGGGGCAGGCAGAGGCGTAGTCGAGGACAGGCGGAGGATCGGGAACCAGGCAGGGCAGACAAACCAGGCAGGGCAGGCAGGTCCGGGGGAAGGCAGGGTGGGAAACAGGAATCAGACTTGGTAAACGCTGGAATGTCTGCATGATCAGGAACAATCTGGCCCCGTGGAACGTTAACTGTGATGCGCTGCAGCTGTGTGTGAGAATTAGAAAGGGGGGCATGGCTATCGGCTAGTGTGTAGTGGGAGCAAGGAGACGAGGAATGTGGAACGATATGAGGGGGCTTGGCTATCCGGGCGAGTGCTGTGGAAGAGAGGAGGTAGGAATGTAAACTGTGACACCTAACATGTTCCTGTTGATGTTGTGTGAAGGCTGAATGGCTGTCATCTGTCAGAGAGATGCTGTGAAGCTCTGGCCTCAGTTCTCAGCTCCAACTCCTCCAGTCTGAGAGAGCTGGACCTGAGTAACAACGACCTGCAGGATTCAGGAGTGAAGCTGCTCTCTGCTGGACTGGGGAGTCCACACTGTACACTGGAGACTCTCAGGTCAGTTGGACTCAATGAGCAAACACTTACAGCCCAGGGTTGGATATCAGAAGACATTCAACTGGTTTACAGCCAAAAAAGGACCAATTCAAAATCCAAAATAATTAATTTTCAGAGGAATAACTTATTTATGATGTTGTTGCCCTGTTGTTGCCCTGACATTTAATTATTATTTTGTTAATGGTGGTTTAAGGTGTTTGTTGTATTGCATTCTTATTCTACTCATAGACAGTAAGGTGGAATTTAGAGTTGTTTCGTAAGTTTATTAACAGCCTTTTCTTTAAAATGGGCCTTTTTTTAAGGGAACTCTAATGATTACCTTTGCTGAATATTTGTACATATTTTTGACAGCTAAGTGTTATAATTTAAAGATATATTTTTTAACATTGACTATACTTCTCTCGTGTTAATTGTTGAACAAGTAAAATAATAGTTCCTAATGTCACGGATTAAGTTAGAACCCAAATGCAGCACACAGGACACCAAGGACAGTTTGTGATATTTATTGTATATATCCACACAGACGGGGGCAGGCAGAGGCGTAGTCGAGGACAGGCGGAGGATCGGGAACCAGGCAGGGCAGACAAACCAGGCAGGGCAGGCAGGTCCGGGGGAAGGCAGGGTGGGAAACAGGAATCAGACTTGGTAAACGCTGGAATGTCTGCATGATCAGGAACAATCTGGCCCCGTGGAACGTTAACTGTGATGCGCTGCAGCTGTGTGTGAGAATTAGAAAGGGGGGCATGGCTATCGGCTAGTGTGTAGTGGGAGCAAGGAGACGAGGAATGTGGAACGATATAAGGGGGCTTGGCTATCCGGGCGAGTGCTGTGGAAGAGAATAGGTAGGAATGTAAACTGTGACACCTAACATGTTCCTGTTGATGTTGTGTGAAGGCTGAATGGCTGTCGTCTGTCAGAGAGATGCTGTGAAGCTCTGGCCTCAGTTCTCAGCTCCAACTCCTCCAGTCTGAGAGAGCTGGACCTGAGTACCAACGACCTGCAGGATTCAGGAGTGAAGCTGCTCTCTGCTGGACTGGGGAGTCCACACTGTACACTGGAGACTCTCAGGTCAGTTGGACTCAATGAGCAAACACTTACAGCACAGGGTTTGATATCAGAATACATTCAATTGGTTTACAGCCATAATTCATAAAAAAAACGTGTGTGTGTGTGTGTGTGTGTGTGTGTGTGTGTGTGTGTGTGTGTGTGTGTGTGTGTGTGTGTGTGTGTGTGTGTGTGTGTGTGTGTGTGTGTGTGCAGGTTGTCTGCCTGTATGGTCTCACAGGAAGGCTGTGCTTCTCTGGCCTCAGCTCTGAGCTCCAACCCCTCCCGTCTGAGAGAGCTGGACCTGAGCTACAATCACCCAGGAGACTCAGGAGTTATGCTGCTCTCTGCTGGACTGGAGGATCCACGCTGGAGACTGGACACTCTCAGGTACGGACAGGACAGCTCACCTCTCAGGGACCGTGTCTCCTACAAGGATTCAACCAGCCGCTAGATGAAGTGGTTTACCAAGGCGGCTGTAACTCATGTTGTGTACAAAGTGATGATCCAGCAGATCATGAGTGTGAATGTTTCAACTGTTCTCTCTTTGTTCCCCCCAGGGTGGAGCACGGTGGAGGATGGAGGCTGAAACCAGGTCTAAAGAAGTGTGAGTGTCTGTTTAGTTTGAGTCATCACAACACACACTCACTCTTTAGATGGAAGGTCCATCCACACAGCAGGAGGTGACGTCCTGCTGGGAATGAACAGGATGGATCTCATCAATACAAAACACGTTTAGAGACCCAAACGGAGCAGCTTTCCCTTTAATATTAGTGTGTATTTAATATTATATTATAACAATAATCATCATCCTTATGGTTAAAATAAGGACCATTGAAGAATAAATGATTACTGTTTTGAATAATGATTACTATAATGTAATATAATTATGAATATTATTATTTTATTATTCTTAATACAAATATTTATATTAATAGTATTATTTATACTACTATTATTATTACTATTATTATTATAAGTGTTGTTATTATTATTAATAATATTATATAAATCCAATAATAATAATATTATTATTCTGATTGTTATGTAAGACATTAAAACATAATAACCCTGATACTACTAATATATTGATGACACACACAGAGCCCATGTGGTGACGCTGAGGGACTGAGAACATCAGGAGAACACAAACTACAGTCTGGGCTCAGTTTCTAGGAACAACAACAACAGTTCAGCAGACTAATCATGTCTTGTTCTCCATCAGATGCGTGTGAACTCACACTGGACCCAAACACAGCCTGGAGACGACTCTCTCTGTCTGAGGACAACAGGAAGGTGACGAGGGTTAGAGAGGAGAAGAAGTATCCTGATCACCCAGAGAGATTTGACTACTGGGAGCAGGTGTTGTGTAGAGAGGGTCTGACTGACCGCTGTTACTGGGAGGTGGAGTGGGAAGGAGATGTTGATATAGGAGTGACATACAGAGGAATCACTAGGAGAGGAGAGGGTGGTGACAGCGAGCTTGGAGGAAACAACAAGTCCTGGAATCTTGAGTGTTCTGATGATGGTTACTATGTCCGGTTCAACGGTAGTACAACAGCCATACGTCTCCCCCCTCTAAGAGAGTAGGAGTGTATGTGGACCGACCTGCTGGCTCTCTCTCCTTCTACAGAGTGTCCCCAGATGGAGGAGGGTCCTCAGACACACTGACACTCATCCACACCTTCCAGTCCACATTCACCCAGGAGGACCTCCTCCCTGGGTTTGGGTTATGGGGGGGTTATGGTTCCTCAGTGGCTCTGTGTCCGTTGTAGCAACACACACACACACACACACACACACACACACACACACACACACACACACACACACACACACACACACACACACACACAGCTTTTTTTTTTTTTTTTTTTTTACCCGCTAAAAACCGGTAAAAACCGGCTAACGGAAACCCTGACACACACATATAGTATACACTATACACACACACACACACACACACATAGTATACACTATACACACACACACACACACACAGTATACACTATACACACACACACACACACACATAGTATACACTATACACACACACACATAGTATACACTATACACACACACACACACACATAGTATACACTATACACACACACACACACATAGTATACACTATACACACACACACATAGTATACACTATACACACACACATAGTATACACAATACACACACACACACACATAGTATACACTATACACACACACACACACATAGTATACACTATACACACACACACACACATAGTATACAATATACACACACACACACACATAGTATACACTATACACACACACACACACATAGTATACACTATACACACACACACACACATAGTATACACTATACACACACACACACACATAGTATACACTATACACACACACATAGTATACACAATACACACACACACACACACACACACACACACACACATAGTATACACTATACACACACACACACACATATAGTATACACTATACACACACACATATAGTATACACTATACACACACACACACACAGTATACACTATACGCACACACACACATATAGTATACACTATACACACACACACACACAGTATACACTATACACACATACACACATAGTATACACTATACACACACACACACACACACACACACACACACTATACACACACACACACACACATATAGTATACACTATACACACACACACACACACACACACACAGTATACACTATACACACACACACACATAGTATACACTATACACACACACACACACACACATATAGTATACACTATACACACACACACACATAGTATACACTACACACACACACACACACACATATAGTATACACTATACACACACACACACACATATAGTATACACTATACAGACACACACACAGTATACACTATACAAACACACACATATAGTATACACTATACACACACACACACATATAGTATACACTATACACACACACACACATAGTATACACTATACACACACACACACATATAGTATACACTATAAAGACACACACACACATGGGGGGTGAGGGGGGGGTTCTCTCTTAAGGCCCCAAATGGCCAGAGAGCAGTTTCAGAGGTCAGGGGTCAGAGGAGGTGATCTACCACCATGGGTCCTACCACTGGGTCACGGATGGACCCCAGGGATTTAAAGACTGTTCAACTTTTGACTGTTATTCATTTTGCTCGCTAAAAATTCATGAACTTTTCTTTTTAAAAGGTTCGCAAAAACTGCTTCATACAATATAATGTTTTAAATGGTTGAACTTTCTCTTTAACACGTTCTAGAAGACTGTTGTATTCAATATGATGTTTTAAATGGTTGAACTTTCTCTTTAACACGTTCTAGAAGACTGTTGTATTCAATATAATGTTTTAAATGGTTGAACTTTCTCTTTAACACGTTCTAGAAGACTGTTGTATTCAATATGATGTTTGTGGTGGAGATGAAGATGTGTTCTCAGAGCTGAAAGGGAGTCATGCCTTGGATGTTCTTTCATGGTCTGACCAGCTAAATATCACATGTTCATGTTGTTTCCTTTGATTCTTTGAAGCATTATTAATCACATGGGATTGTTTCCTTTAAATCCTTTTTTGAAGTGTTATTAAAGTATGATGTTGGATTGGTGTTCATGACGTTGTGTTCCATAATCAAGTGAGGTGAACATGATGTGTTGTCCTTTTCAAAAGGAGCTAAATGTGATGGTAAAGCCCTCTGGTGTAGTAAGAGCCCAATGGTTGTTGTGGCCATCTGTGGCCACCATCTGGTCACGGTAGAGCAGAGGTGTGTCTCTCCTACTCCTCTCCCTCAAAGAAGCCACCTGGAGAAGGCCAGCCAGAAGTGGATTTGGGCTCTCTGAAGGTGGAGGTGTTTACTGCTAGCGACCCAGACTCCCTGTGCTCCCGCTGGCCGTCTGAGAACCCGGGCCGTTCCCCTACCCATAAGGACGGAGATGGGCCACGGCCCGCCGGCTGTTGGTATGGGTTGGGTACGTGACGCCTGTTTGGTGATCCACTGATGAAGAGGGGGCTGCTCTTGGAAGTGAGTCGGACTTCTCTCCACACGCCTTGAGACGTGGAGACACAACTCTGGGACTGAGAGCTCAACCTATTGATCCATTGGGTGATTGGAATCAATACCGTAGTCAGACTTATTGGGTTTGGACCACAACAGTTTTCAGAGTTAGACCACTGGATGTGAATGAAGAGGAGAGTGGTCAGTTATGAAGAGGAGTGATGAAGAGGAGGGTTGTGAGTGATGAAGAGGAGGGTGGTGGGTAATGAAAGAGGAGTGACGAAGAGGAGGGTGGTTGGTGATGAAGAGGAGGGTGGTGGGTGATGAAGAGGAGTTATGAAGAGGAGGGTGGTGAGTGATGAAGAGGAGGGTGGTTGGTGATGAAGAGGAGGGTGGTGAGTGATGAAGAGGAGGGTGGTGAGTGATAAAGAGGAGTGATGAAGAGGAGGGTGGTGAGTGATGAAGAGGAGGGTGGTGAGTGATGAAGAGGAGGGTGGTGAGTGATGAAGAGCAGGGTGGTGAGTGATGAAGAGGAGGGTGGTGAGTGATGAAGAGGAGGGTGGTGAATGATGAAGAGGAGGGTGGTGAGTGATAAAGAGGAGTGATGAAGAGGAGGGTGGTCAGTGATGAAGAGGAGGGTGGTGAGTGATGAAGAGGAGGGTGGTGAGTGATGAAGAGGAGGGTGGTGAGTGATAAAGAGGAGTGATGAAGAGGAGGGTGGTCAGCCTCACTAGAGGAGGAGGGTGGTGGTGATGAAGAGGAGGGTGGTGATTGATAAAGAGGAGTGATGAAGAGG
>JANIIK010001449.1:62500-65000 GCA_027704905.1 Muraenolepis orangiensis | reverse complement strand
CCCTGTGTGTGTGTATACACATGACCGTTTGAACCTGTTTAGTTAGTTAGAGTTAGTTGTTTTAATATGCTATATTGTTCAGTTGTCTGTTAGAGTGTCTTGAGGATAGCTAGACTAGTCCGTTGTTCTTACTGACACCGTACCATCCGTGGACTGTACTGTACAGCCAGCGCTTGGTACGCTTACTTCTTTTGACAAATGTACATATTGTAAGTGGGCAGCGGCGGCGTGGAGGGGAGGGATTCTTCATAGATATATTAGATTTGATTAGATTTGATATATATTTTAGTGATTGAAACACTTTTCGGTGGCGGCTTTGTTTATATATACAGTATATATATATATATATATATATATATATATATACTGTATATATAACCCTCCCTAGGAAGAGTTCTGGTGACAGCCCAGGCTTGCGTACCAGCGGAAATCTCAACTGACTGAATTTAAAATCAGGTTTTTTTTGTTTGTACCGATCATAATTTATTCACGTTTATGCTCCTCAGAATGTGTTTCCGGTTGCTCTTCTCTGTCTCTGTTGACCCTTTAGCGATACGCCAACTCCTCCAACTCCTCCACTTACAAACTGCTTTGAGATATTTTGAGGTTGTTTTATTTTCATGCGCAAATTGAAACATGTGCATAAAAACTAGTGGATGGAAACGTTATTGTGTGTGTGTGTGTGTGTCTCTCTCTGTCTCTCTCTGTCTCTCTCTCTCTCTCTCTCTCTCTCTCTCTCTCTCTCTCTCTCTCTCTCTCTCTCTCTCTCTCTCTCTCTCTCTCTCTCTCTCTCTCTCGCTCTCTCCATAATATGTACCCTACCTCTCTCTCTCTGTCTCTCTCTCTCTCTCTCTCTCTCTCTCTCTCTCTCTCTCTCTCTCTCTCTCTCTCTCTCTCTCTCTCTCTCTCTCTCTCTCTCTCTCTCTCTCTCTCTCTCTCCATGTCTGCTCATGTCCTCGTCCAGGGTGACGGTGAGGGCTGGCTGTCCAACACAAGTATATATATATATATAAAAATTAGGCCCTGGCATTTTTGGCCCAGACAGACCCACTGTTGATTGGGCCAGCCCAGTGTCTGTATAGAAAATTGACCAATGGGCCGCTGTCCCTGATTTATGGGCCGGTCGATGGTAGCTTTCGGCCGGGCCGGCTGGTAAAAAAATTATCTTTTTTATTTTTTATTTATTTTGCCGGCCGGCTCGGCCCAAAACTACCGCGGCCCACCGGCAAATGCCCGGTATGCCAGATGGCCGGTCCAGCCCTGATTGTGTGTGTGTGAAAATGTGTTGTGTCTTGATGCTGCTCTTAGTGTTTCTGTGTGTGTGAGAGCATGTGTTGTTGTCTTGTGCTGTGTGTGTGTGTGTGTGCGTGTGAGCGCGGGTGTGTGTACGTGTGTGTGTGTGTGAGCATATGTTGTGTCTTGTGCTGTGTGTGTGTGTGTGTGTGTGTGTGTGTGTGTGTGTGTGTGTGTGTGTGTGTGTGTGTGTGTGTGTGTGTGTGTGTGTGTGTGTGTGTGTGTGTGTGTGTGTGTGTGTGTGAGCGTGTGGGTTAGTGTGTGTGTGTGTGCGCGTGAGCGCGGGTGTGTGTGTGTGTGTGTGTGAGCGTGGTCTTGCCCGACGACGACTCTGTATGGATGATAATGTTATGATAGTGGCAGCACTCCTAGCAGTTCAGTAGGTCACTGCCTGTGGATAAACCTGGTAGTCGTTACTGTAGGGATGCTGAGGAACTGGTCGACCGTAGGGGGGGGGGGGAGTGATTCCAGCTAGAGTGAATCTAGTTTTCGTCGATGGGATGTGATGTGTGTGTGTGTGTGTGTGTGTGTGTGTGTGTGTGTGTGTGTGTGTGTTGGACACCTTTAGTATAATCGACTTTATCATTCACTGAAGAGGAAATGGGGGTGTGGCAGCAGACGTCATCTCCACCTGGGATTGGTAATGATACGGTTCATTCCGTCTAGAGAGAGAAAATAAGAGCCTCTTAACCTTTTCTTTTTACCGAAGCCACCGAGCAAACTCTCGAGTTTCAACCCGAAGTGGAGGGTGGAGGCTGGGGGTGGAGGCTGGGGGTGGAGGCTGGAGGTGTGGGCTCGATGCCGGGTGGTGTAAGGGTGGGGGATGGAGGCTTGGGGGCAGAGGGTGGAGGTTCGGGGGTGGAGGCTGGGGGTGTGGGCTCGATGCTGGGTGGTGTAGGGCAGGGGATGGAGAATGTAAGGTGGGTGGTGGAGGCTTGGGTGCGAAACGTGGAGGCTGGGGGGTGGAGGCTAGGTGGTGGAGGGTGAAAGCTGGGTGGCGGAGGGTGAAGGCTGAAGGCTGGGTGGTGGAGGCTGGGGGTAGAGGCTTAAGGCTGGGTGGAGGCTAGGTGGTGGAGGCTAGGGGTTGGAGGCGGGAGGCTGGGTGATGGAAGGCAGAGGCCGGGGGGTGCTGCAAAACCTACAACTCGGCGATGGAGGTGAAAGCGCTCGCAATCACAGAGAGAGATGCGCTTAGAGACGCAACTAT
>JANIIK010001449.1:22500-52500 GCA_027704905.1 Muraenolepis orangiensis | reverse complement strand
AGATAGATAGATAGATAGATTGATAGATAGATAGATAGATAGATAGATAGATAGATAGATTGATAGATTGATAGATTGATCGATCGATCGATAGATATGCAATATGTATATATAAATCAATGTAATAACATTGTTATATGCTATAGGCCCTTGTTCAGCAGCCTGATGGCCTGACTGTGAAGCTGTCTCTGAGTCTATTTGATACCACTTGATACTGAGGTATCGCCTGACTGACGGTAACAGTGAGTACAGTTCGTGGCTGGGGTGGGCAATGTCTTTATGATGCTGAAACACACACACACACACACACATACACACACACAGTTAAACACACACACACACACACACACACACACACACACACACACAGTTAAACACACACACACACACACACACACACACACACACAGACACACACACACACACACACACACAGACACACACACAGTTAAACACACACACACACACACAGTTACACACACACACACACAGTTACACACACACACACACACACACACACACAGTTAAACACACAGGTAACCACTGGAGGCTGAGGTGGAGATGTCTAGATGTACAGTAGAGTATAGAACAGAAGAGATTAGAACACAATAGATCAGTTCTCAACACACAGCTTCCCTTTCTGTTTTATTGCGGTGGTTTGAAGCGCAGCCACTGAGACAACATGTTTAGTTCATGCAACAGTTTCATTATTTAGTTATTTACTTACATATTGAGCTCTTAGTCAATTGTTCATTCATGTGTTCATTGTTCTTTATCTCAAAGGTTCACAGCGACCTCTGCTCTTAATCGATGACCCAATCCCTTCACGGTTCTTACTCGTATTTTAATATCTGTATATCGCTGTGTTCTGCTGCTCCCTGCTGGCGACACTAGAGCATTACAACACCACGCAGCTCTAATAATATCATATATATATATTATATACAAGCAGTTATATACAGTGTGTGTGGTGTAGGTTGCTCAACACACACACACACACACACACACACACACACACACACACACACACACACACACACACACACACACACACACACACACACACACACACACACACACACACACACACACAGTATGTGACCAGGGGCCGGTTGTTCAAAGGGTCGTTCCCCCCTCAGTCGTTCAATGTATGAATCAGTCGTTAAGTCTTAATCAGTCCTTAAATGTACTAATCAGTCGTTAAATCAGCTAATCAGTGGTGAACTCTTAATTCCTGGTTAACTCGGGTTGTTCAAAGGGTGTTTAGTGGTCAACCTGTGATTAACCAGTGGTTAACTTTAACCATTTACATTTAGGGCATTTGGCAGACGCTTTTATCCAAAGCGACTTACAAGGAGTACATGTGTTGAAGCAGACAATAGCATAACACTGAGGTACGCAAACATAAAAATAGAGCAGTTCACAAGTATTCATATTAACAAGATGAATAACACAATTTGGTACTGCCAGGTCACCTGCTTAAGTAGCTGTGATAAGAGCGTGTTATCAACATTAAGGATATACACTTGCTAGAATATACAACATGCTAAGAGCTATTAATGTCAGGACTTAAGCAAGTTAGGGGTTCACAACGGAGAAGGAGGGTTCAAGGAGAGTCCAGGTGGACTCTGAACAGGTGGGTCTTGAGTCTCTTGCGGAAGCTGGCGAGGGACTCTGCCGTCCTGACACGATATGGGTGTTCATTCCACCTGTGGAGCCAGAGCCGTGAAGAGCTGGGTCTTGGACGAGCGATGCTTGGTTGTTGACTACGGTCCTCTGGGACGGAGTGTTCTCCTGGGTGTAGTAACCCCAGGTGGCCAGGAGGGGGATTCAGAGGAGCGTGGCTGGAGAGGAGAGTGGTGTGATGCTGGAGTCACAACACATTTATATAATTACACACACACACACACACACACACACACACACACACACACACACACACACACACACACACACACCTACACACACACACACACACACACACACACACACACACACACACACACACACACACACACACACACACATACACACAACAACACACACACACATACAGTATACAGACACATACACACACACAGACATATTGAAATACACATATATTGAAATATACATCAGAATACACATACTTACACACACACACATAGAAATGCAGACACATGCATATACAGTGTACAGACACAAGTCCTCCAAGTCCAACCTGCGGCGTGTCATCCGCTCTGCTGAGAGAGTGATGGGCTGCCCCCTGCCTTCCCTCCAGACCCTGCATGACTCCAGGGCCCTGAAGGGGGCCAGGAATAGTCTCTCTGCTCCTCTCCCCTCCTCTCACCCTCAGGCCCCAGTCTCTCTGCTCCTCTCCCCTCCTCTCACCCCTCAGGCCCCAGTCTCTCTGCTCCTCTCCCCTCCTCTCACCCAGACCCCAGTCTCTCTGCTCCTCTCCCCTCCTCTCACCCAGGCCCCAGTCTCTCTGCTCCTCTCCCCTCCTCTCACCCAGGCCCCAGTCTCTCTGCTCCTCTCCCCTCCTCTCACCCAGGCCCCAGTCTCTCTGCTCCTCTCCCCTCCTTTCACCCAGGCCCCAGTCTCTCTGCTCCTCTCCCCTCCTCTCACCCCTCAGGCCCCAGTCTCTCTGCTCCTCTCCCCTCCTCTCACCCAGGCCCCAGTCTCTCTGCTCCTCTCCCCTCCTCTCACCCAGACCCCAGTCTCTCTGCTCCTCTCCCCTCCTCTCACCCAGGCCCCAGTCTCTCTGCTCCTCTCCCCTCCTCTCACCCAGGCCCCAGTCTCTCTGCTCCTCTCCCCTCCTCTCACCCCTCAGGCCCCAGTCTCTCTGCTCCTCTCCCCTCCTCTCACCCAGGCCCCAGTCTCTCTGCTCTTCTCCCCTCCTCTCACCCCTCAGGCCCCAGTCTCTCTGCTCCTCTCCCCTCCTCTCACCCCTCAGGCCCCAGTCTCTCTGCTCCTCTCCCCTCCTCTCACCCAGGCCCCAGTCTCTCTGCTCCTCTCCCCTCCTCTCACCCTCAGGGCCCAGTCTCTCTGCTCCTCTCCCCTCCTCTCACCCAGGCCCCAGTCTCTCTGCTCCTCTCCCCTCCTCTCACCCAGGCCCCAGTCTCTCTGCTCCTCTCCCCTCCTCTCACCCTCAGGCCCCAGTCTCTCTGCTCCTCTCCCCTCCTCTCACCCAGACCCCAGTCTCTCTGCTCCTCTCCCCTCCTCTCACCCTCAGGCCCCAGTCTCTCTGCTCCTCTCCCCTCCTCTCACCCCTCAGGCCCCAGTCTCTCTGCTCCTCTCCCCTCCTCTCACCCAGACCCCAGTCTCTCTGCTCCTCTCCCCTCCTCTCACCCAGGCCCCAGTCTCTCTGCTCCTCTCCCCTCCTCTCACCCAGGCCCCAGTCTCTCTGCTCCTCTCCCCTCCTCTCACCCAGGCCCCAGTCTCTCTGCTCCTCTCCCCTCCTCTCACCCCTCAGGCCCCAGTCTCTCTGCTCCTCTCCCCTCCTCTCACCCCTCAGGCCCCAGTCTCTCTGCTCCTCTCCCCTCCTCTCACCCAGGCCCCAGTCTCTCTGCTCCTCTCCCCTCCTCTCACCCCTCAGGCCCCAGTCTCTCTGCTCCTCTCCCCTCCTCTCACCCAGACCCCAGTCTCTCTGCTCCTCTCCCCTCCTCTCACCCAGAACCCAGTCTCTATGCTCCTCTCCCCTCCTCTCACCCAGGCCCCAGTCTCTCTGCTCCTCTCCCCTCCTCTCACCCAGGCCCAAGTCTCTCTGCTCCTCTCCCCTCCTCTCACCCAGACCCAGTCGCTCTGCTCCTCTCCCCTCCTCTCACCCAGGCCCCAGTATCTCTGCTCCTCTCCCCTCCTCTCACCCAGGCCCCAGTCTCTCTGCTCCTCTCCCCTCCTCTCACCCCTCAGGCCCCAGTCTCTCTGCTCCTCTCCCCTCCTCTCACCCAGACCCCAGTCTCTCTGCTCCTCTCCCCTCCTCTCACCCAGGCCCCAGTCTCTCTGCTCCTCTCCCCTCCTCTCACCCAGGCCCCAGTCTCTCTGCTCCTCTCCCCTCCTCTCACCCCTCAGGCCCCAGTCTCTCTGCTCCTCTCCCCTCCTCTCACCCCTCAGGCCCCAGTCTCTCTGCTCCTCTCCCCTCCTCTCACCCCTCAAGCCCCAGCCTCTCTGCTCCTCTCCCCTCCTCTCACCCCTCAGGCCCCAGTCTCTCTGCTCCTCTCCCCTCCTCTCACCCCTCAGGCCCCAGTCTCTCTGCTCCTCTCCCCTCCAGCAGGAGGCTCCCCCCACCGGACCCAGCCATCATACACACACACATACACACTAATACTCATATTTATACTTGTTTTGCTCCGGACCCCCGTGTCTAATTCCTATCCGTGTTTCTCCAACGCTGTACGGCAATAAACCACTTTCTGATTCTGATCAAACCATGAGTCAACGTTTCCACCAGGCAGCTCCAGGGGGCGCTAAATCCCCACTTACAGAGAAGTCTTTCAAAGCAGAATTACACAGAGACACAACACTAAGTGTTTACGTGTCATGTGTGTGTGTGATGATTTCACTCTTGAAACACGAGAAAAAAAGGTAGAAGGGAAGTACAAGATACAAGATGTTTATTCTCCATTTGTAACAAGTCCATAGGAACGCTTACTCCCCGTTCCCTCCTGCAGTATACATCTTAAAAACAACACCATACTCTCTCTCTCTCTCTCTCTCTCTCCTCTCTCTCTCTCTCTCTCTCTCTCTCTCTCTCTCTCTCTCTCTCTCTCTCTCTCTCTCTAAACACACACAACACACACATCTCTCACAGCCTTGGGAACCATCTACTTAGATATGGACACGCTACAAGCTCACACATGTGGACACACATACGGAAAACAGACACTTCAACGCTTGAACACACGCTCTCTCTCTCTCTCTCTCTCTCTCTCTCTCTCTCTCTCTCTCTCTCTCTCTCTCTCTCTCTCTCTCTCTCTCTCTCTCTCTCTCTCTCTCTCTCTCTCTCTCTCTATCTCTCTCTCTCCCCCCCCACACACACACACACACACGCTACAAGCTCACACATGTGGACACACACACACTACGTAAAACAGACACTTCAACGCATGAACACACGCTCTCTCTCTCTCTCTCTCTCTCTCTCTCTCTCTCTCTCTCTCTCTCTCTCTCTCTCTCTCTCTCTCTCCCCCCCCCCCCCACATACACACACCACGCAGCAGAGCTTCTGATTGGATGGTCTTTCGTGTCATGTGTGTGACATCACATGGTCTGAAATCCTTTCCCCCCCAGTTCCCCTTACTGTTTTAGACCACTTATCCCTCCCTCCCCCTCCCACTCTCCTCCTCCCTCCTCTCTCCTCCCCCTCCCACTCTCCTCCTCCCTCCTCTCTCCTCCCCCTTCCACTCTCCTCCTCCCTCCCACTCTCCCCTTCTCTCTCTCTCTCTCTCTTCTCTTCTCTTCTCTTCTCTTCTCTTCTCTTCTCTTCTCTTCTCTTCTCTTCTCTTCTCTTCTCTTCTCTTCTCTTCTCTTCTCTTCTCTTCTCTTCTCTTCTCTAACTGAAAACAGACACGAAAGACCATCCAATCAGAAGCTCTGCTGCGTGGTGTGTGTGTGTTGTGTGGGGCGGGGGGGGGGGGGGGGGGGGGGGAGAGAGAGAGAGAGAGAGAGAGAGAGAGAGAGAGAGAGAGAGAGAGAGAGAGAGAGAGAGAGAGAGAGAGAGAGAGAGAGAGAGAGGGTGGGAGAGAGTCTCTGTCTTGGCAGGTCTGTGTGTCAGGGTGTGTCCCTGTGTGTGTGTGTGTGTGTGTGTGTGTCCTCCAGAGACCTGACCCCCAGGGACCCCCAGGGACCCCCAGGGACCCCTGGACCCCCAGAGCCCACCAGACCCCCAGGGACCCCCAGACCCCCAGGGACCCCCGGACCCCCAAAGACCCCTGGACCCCCAGGGACCCCTTGACCCCCAGGGACCCTCAGGGACCCCTGGACCCCCAGGGACCCCCTGGACCCCCAGGGACTCCCGGGGACCCCTGGACCCCAGGGACTCCCGGGGACCCATGGACCCCCAGGGACCCCTGGACTCCCGGGGACCCCTGGACCCCCAGGTACCCCCAGGGACCCCTGGACCCATAGGGACCCCTGGAGACCACCAGACCCCCAGGGACCCCTGGACCCCTAGGGACCCCTGGACCCCCGGGGACCCCTGGGCCCCTGTGTGTTACTGAGTATGTGTGTGTATGTGTGTGTTACTCTAGAATGTGTATGTATGTGTGTATATGTGTGTGTGTGTGTGTGTGTGTGTGTGTGTGTGTGTGTGTGTGTGTGTTTGTGTGTGTACGTGTTTGTGTACGTGTGTGTTACTGTAGTATGTGTTTGTTTGTGTGTGTGTGTGTGTTTGTGTACATGTGTGTATGTCTGTCTATGTGTGTATGTGTGTGTGTGTGTTGGGGTGTATGTGTGTTTGTGTGTTTGTGTTTGTGTGAGAGAGAGAGCGAGAGAGAGAGAGAGAGAGAGAGAGAGTTCTGTGTTAAAGGTTTTCAGAGGAAGTACAAGATACAAGATGTTTATTCTCCATTTGTAACAAGTACATAGGAAAGCTTACTCCCCGTTCCCTCCCTCACTCCTAGCAATTAGAGTAAAGAGAGGGAGAGAGAGAGAGAGAGAGAGAGAGAGAGAGAGAGAGAGAGAGAGAGAGAGAGAGAGAGAGAGAGAGAGAGAGAGAGAGAGAGAGGAGGGGAGCGAGAGAGAGAGAGAGAGAGAGGGAGACAGAGGGCAAGAGGAGGGGAGTGAGAGACAGAGAGGGGAAAGGAGGGAGGGGGAGGCGGAGTCAGGGATTTCTGTGTGAAGAAAGTTGTCATGAGAGAGAGAGAGAGAGAGAGAGAGAGAGAGAGAGAGAGAGAGAGAGAGAGAGAGAGGAGAGAGAGAGAGAGAGAGAGAGAGAGAGAGAGAGAGAGAGAGAGAGAGATAGTCTCTGTCTTGGCAGGTCTGTGTGTGTGTGTCAGGGTGTGTCCCTGTGTGTGTGTGTCCTCAGTCAGTCTGTGTGTGTGTGTGTGTGTCAGGGTGTGTCCCTGTGTGTGTCCTCAGTCAGTCTGTGTGTGTGTGTCAGGGTGTGTCCCTGTGTGTGTCCTCAGTAAGTCTGTGTGTGTGTGTGTCAGGTTGTGTCCCTGTGTGTTTGTGTCCTCAGTCAGTCTGTGTGTGTGTGTGTCAGGGTGTGTCCCTGTGTGTATGTGTCCTCAGTCAGTCTGTGTGTGTTTGTGTGTGTGTGTCAGGGTGTGTCCCTGTGTGTGTGTGTGTGTCCTCAGTCAGTCTGTGTGTGTGTGTGTGTCAGGGTGTGTCCTCAGTCAGTCTGTGTGTGTGTGGAGTGAAGCTCCTCTCCGACTTCAACACAAGAACATGTTGACCACTGAAGAGCCTCAGAGCCAGGAGCTGCAGGCCCCCGCAGAGGCCTGCCCTCCCGAGACCTGACCCCCAGGGACCCCTGGACCCCCAAGGACCCCCGGACCCCCGGACCCCTAGGTACCCCTGGACCCCCAGAGACCCCCGGAACCCCAGGGACTCCCGGGGACCGCCAGAGACCCCCAGACCCCTAGGGACCCCCAGACCCCCAGGGACCCCTGAACTCCCGGGGACCCCTGGTCCTCCAGGTACCCCCAGGGACCCCTGGTCCTCCAGGTACCCCCAGGGACCCCTGGACCCATAGGGACCCCCGGGGACCACCAGACCCCAGGGACCCCATGGACCCCTAGGGACCCCCTGGACCCCAGGGACCCATGGACCCCCGGGGACCCCTGGACCCCTGTGTGTTACTGTAGTATGTGTGTGTATGTGTGTGTTACTCTAGAATGTGTGTGTATGTCTGTATATGTGTGTGTGTGTTTGTGTGTTGGTGTGTATGTGTGTGTGTGTTACTGTAGTATGTTGTTTGTTTGTTTGTGTGTGTGTGTGTTTGTGTACATGTGTGTATGTCTGTCTATGTGTGTATGTGTGTGTGTGTGTGGGTGTGTATGTGTGTGTGTGATACTGTGGTAAGTGTTTGTGTGTGTGTGTGGGGCCTTCTAACCGCAGGGCAGAGAGAGAGAGACAGAGAGAGAGAGAGAGAGAGAGAGGTGACATAGGAAGGTAGTGACCTAGGAAGGTGGTGACCTAGGAAAGTAGTGACCTAGGAAGGTAGTGACCTAGGAAGATGGTGACCTAGGAAGGTAGTGACCTAGGAAGATGGTGACCTAGGAAGGTAGTGACCTAGGAAGGCAGTGATCTAGGAAGGTAGATACCTAGGAAAGTAGTGACCTAGGAAGGTAGTGACCTAGGAAGGCAGTGACCTAGGAAGGCAGTCACTTAGGAAGGTAGTGACCTGGGAAGGTAAGACCTAGGAAGGTAGTGACTTAGGAAGGCAGTGACCTAGGAAGGTGGTGACCTAGGAAGGTGGTGACCTAGGAAGGTGGTGACCTAGGTAGGCAGTGACCTAGGAAGGTGGTGACCTAGGAAGGTGGTGACCTAGGAAGGTAGTGACCTAGGAAGGTAGTGACCTAGGAAGATGGTGACCTAGGAAGGTAGTGACCTAGGAAGGCAGTGACCTAGGAAGTTAGTTACCTAGGAAGGTAGTGAGCTAGAAATGTGGTGACCTAGGAAGGTAGTGACCTAGGAAGGTAATAACCTAGGAAGGTAGTGTCCTAGGAAGGCGGTGACCTAGTATTATGGTGACCTAGGAAGGCAGTGACCTAGGAAGGTGGTGACCTAGGAAGGTAGTGACCTAGGTAGGCAGTGACCTAGGAAGGCAGTGACCTAGGAAGGTAGTGACCTAGGAAGGTAGTTAGCTAGAAAGGTGGTGACCTAGGAAGGTAGTGACCTAGGAATGTAATAACCTAGGAAGGTAGTGTCCTAGGAAGGCAGTTAACTAGGAATATGGTGACCTAGGAAGGTAGTGACCTAGGAAGGTGGTGACCTAGGAAGGTAGTGACCTAGGTAGGCAGTGACCTAGGAAGGTAGTGACCTAGGAAGGTAGTGACCTAGGAAGGTAGTGACCTAGGAAGATGGTGACCTAGGAAGGTAGTGACCTAGAAAGGCAGTTACCTAGGAAGGCAGTGACCTAGGAAGGCAGTGACTTAGGAAGGTAGTGACCTGGGAAGGTAAGACCTAGGAAGGTAGTGACTTAGGAAGGCCGTGACCTAGGAAGGTGGTGACCTAGAAAGGTGGTGACCTAGGAAGTTAGTGACCTAGGTAGGTGGTGACCTAGGAAGGTGGTGACCTAGGAAGGTGGTGACCTAGGAAGGTGGTGACCTAGGAAGGTAGTGACCTAGGAAGATGGTGACCTAGGAAGGTAGTGACCTAGGAAGGCGGTGACCTAGGAAAGTAGTGACCTAGGAAAGTAGTGAGCTAGAAAGGTGGTGACCTAGGAAGGTAGTGACCTAGGAAGGTAATAACCTAGGAAGGTAGTGTCCTAGGAAGGCGGTCACCTAGGAAAATGGTGACCTAGGAAGGCAGTGACCTAGGAAGGTGGTGACCTAGGAAGGTAGTGATCTAGGTAGGCAGTGACCTAGGAAGGTGGTGACCTAGGAATGTAGTGACCTAGGAAGGTGGTGACCTATGAAGGTAGGGACCTAGGATGGTAGTGACCTAGGAAGATAGTGACCTAGGAAGGTGGTGACCTAGGAAGGTGGTGACCTAGGAAGGTAGTGACTTAGGAAGGTGGTGACCTAGGAACGTAGTGACCTAGGAAGGTGGTGACCTAGGAAGGTAGTGACCTAGGAAGGTAGTGACCTAGGAAGATGGTGACCTAGGAAGGTAGTGACCTAGGAAGGCAGTGACCTAGGAAGGTAGTGACCTAGGAAGGTAGTGAGCTAGAAAGGTGGTGACCTAGGAAGGTAGTGACCTAGGAATGTAATAACCTAGGAAGGTATTGTCCTAGGAAGGCGGTGACCTAGGAATATGGTGACCTAGGAAGGCAGTGACCTAGGAAGGTGGTGACCTAGGAAGGTAGTGACCTAGGTAGGCAGTGACCTAGGAAGGTGATGACCTAGGAAGGTAGTGACCTAGGAAGGTGGTGACCTATGAAGGTAGTGACCTAGGATGGTAGTGACCTAGGAAGATAGTGACCTAGGAAGGTGGTGACCTAGGAAGGTATTGACCTAGGAAGGTAGTGACCTATGAAGGTAGTGACCTAGGATGGTAGTGACCTAGGAAGATAGTGACCTTGGAAGGTGGTGACCTAGGAAGGGAGTGACCTAGGAAGGTAGTGACCTAGGAAGGTAAGAAAGACCAACACATGTAAAACACAATGAGAGGATGTTGAGAAATAAATAAAGCGCAGACTTAATAAAAACCACAGAGCCAACCTCAGACTGAACTGAAAGCAAGAGGAAAAAGATGAGTCTTAAATGAGATTTAAATGGTGAATGGTGGGGCAGGACTTACTATGGGATGGAGATCATTCACACAGAAGAAGCCCGGTGGCCTTTGGCTTTAAGGTGAGTTAGGGACCGTGAGAAGATGTTGTGATGATGACCTAAGGAACCGGGGGGCAGAGTGAAGAGTTAGCAGACCAGGAACTAATCCATTGAGGGCTTTAAAAACAAAAAGTTCTGTATTTCACAGGTAGCCAGCTGGGCTAAGACAGGAGCTATGCTAAGACAGGAGCTATGCTAAGACAGGAGCTATGCTAAGACAGGAGCTATGTTAAGACAGGAGCTATGCTAAGACAGGAGTGATGCTAAGACAGGAGCTATGCTAAGACAGGAGCGATGTTAAGACAGGAGCGATGCTAAGACAGGAGCTATGCTAAGACAGGAGCGATGTTAAGACAGGAGCTATGCTAAGACAGGAGCGATGTTAAGACAGGAGCGATGCTAAGACAGGAGCGACGCTAAGACAGGAGTGATGCTAAGACAGGAGCGATGCTAAGAGTGATGCTAAGACAGGAGTGATGCTAAGAGTGATGCTAAGACAGGAGCGATGCTAAGAGTGATGCTAAGACAGGAGTGATGCTAAGACAGGAGCGATGCTAAGAGTGATGCTAAGACAGGAGTGATGCTAAGACAGGAGCGATGCTAAGAGTGATGCTAAGACAGGAGTGATGCTAAGACAGGAGCGATGCTAAGAGTGATGCTAAGACAGGAGTGATGCTAAGAGTGATGCTAAGACAGGAGCGATGCTAAGAGTGATGCTAAGACAGGAGTGATGCTAAGACAGGAGCGATGCTAAGAGTGATGCTAAGACAGGAGTGATGCTAAGACAGGAGCTATGCTAAGAGTGATGCTAAGACAGGAGCGATGCTAAGAGTGATGCTAAGACAGGAGCGATGCTAAGAGTGATGCTAAGACAGGAGTGATGCTAAGACAGGAGCTATGCTAAGAGTGATGCTAAGACAGGAGCGATGCTAAGAGTGATGCTAAGACAGGAGTGATGCTAAGACAGGAGCGATGCTAAGAGTGATGCTAAGACAGGAGTGATGCTAAGACAGGAGCTCTGCTAAGAGTGATGCTAAGACAGAGCGATGCTAAGAGTGATGCTAAGACAGGAGTGATGCTAAGACAGGAGCGATGCTAAGAGTGATGCTAAGACAGGAGCGATGCTAAGAGTGATGCTAAGACAGGAGCGATGCTAAGAGTGATGCTAAGACAGGAGTGCAGTAATCACAGCTGAGAGCTGATAAAAGCATGAATAACAGTTGCCAGGTCCTTAGGAGAAACATGTGTCCAGAACCAAGATGTATAACAGGGGAGCTGTTATCCAGACTGCAGTGCTAAGTCTGGAGACAGAGCTAGGACGGCCCTTTGGTTCTCATCTAGTTGGAGGAAGTCCCTTGTCCTACAGACAGTTAAAGGTTGTTCAATGAGCTGTCAGGTGGGACTGGGAGCTGTGGGTCATAACAATAGTCCTCAATCTCTTCATATTTATCAATTTACAATTCCATATTTCTGGTGTGCTGCCAAAGTTCAGTGATAAGCACTGCAGAAAACGTCTGAGTAATAACATCTTCTCTCACACATCCCATCCTGTCAGACATGTGAATGTAGTCCTCCTTCCCATGAGGTGTTATTTCAGTCCCATCCCTCTCCATGGCCCCAGGACCCAGAGAGGGTTCAGCTGGGTCTCTCTGGGTCAACCACTTTTAACTAATACTGTTATAGTTACAGTATAACCTCATGGTTTGAGTGTCAAGTCAAGTCAAGTCAAGTCAAGTTTATTGTCACTTCACAGTTTACAGTTTAGTATAAAGCAGTGATGTGAAATTCTTGTGTGCAATACCCGACGACAGACAGCAGTTATAAAATAAGATAAAATAAAAATAGATAAAAATAGAATAAAATAGAATAAAGAATATAAAATAAAAATAAAAAATGCAATTTATAAAATGCAAAAATCAGCACAGAAAAGAGCAATATATATATATAAATCAATGTAATAAAATATACATTGTTATATGTTATACGCCCTTGTTCAGCAGCCTGATGGCCTGACTGTGGAAGCTATCTCTAAGCCTATTTGTACGACACTTGATACTGCGGTATCGCCTGCCTGACGGTAATAGTGAGTAAAGTTCGTGGCTGGGGTGGGCAATGTCTTTTATAATTCTTTTGGCCTTGGCCACGCACCGCTGGTTGTAAATGTCCAGGAGGGAGGGGAGCTCACCTCCAACGATATACTGGGCCGTCCGCACCACCCTTTGAAGCGCTCTGCGCTCGAGTGCCGTGCAGTTCCCGTACCAGGCGGTGATACACCCTGTCAGAACACTCTCGATGGTGCCGTTGTAGAATGTTCTCAGGATGCGGGGGCCCATGCTGAATTTCTTCAGACGCCTGAGAAAATACAGGCGTTGTTGGGCCCTTTTCACCACGTGTGTGGTGTGCGTGGACCATGTGAGGTCCTCGGAGATGTGCACGCCGAGGAACTTGAAGCTGCTGACCCTCTCTACTGCAACGCCGTCGATGGAGATAGGGCTGTGCTCTCCCCTCTGCCTCCTGAAGTCCACGATCAGCTCCTTGGTCTTCTTGACGTTGAGGGCGAGGCTGTTCTCCTGGCACCACTGCTCCAGCGATCCGACCTCCTCCCTGTAGGCTGTCTCGTCGTCGCCGGCGATCAGGCCCATCACTGTCGTGTCGTCAGCAAACTTGACGATGACGTTGGAGCTGTGCATAGCCATGCAGTCGTGGGTGTAGAGGGAGTAGAGGAGAGGGCTCAGCACGCATCCCTGGGGGGCTCCCGTGTTGAGGGTCAGTGGCTCTGATGTGGTGCTGCCCATCCTCACCACCTGGCGGCGGTCCGACAGGAGGTTCAGTATCCAGCTGCACATGGATGGGGGTACGCCTAGACCTCAGCTTGGTGTCGAGCTTGGCAGGAACTATTGTGTTGAATGCTGAGCTGTAGTCCACAAACAGCATTCGCACATAACAGTTCTTCCCCTCCAGGTGGGAAAGGGCAGTGTGGAGGGCCATGGCAATTGCGTCGTCCGTGGATCTATTTTGACGATATGCAAATTGCCATGGGTTAGGCTTTATCTCATTCCTGTACCTTAAGGACAATAACACTGCTTCTGTCTCATTTCACAACATGTCTTGCACCATTGGCTATTCCTAATAAGTGCCTAGACAGACATAACATACCTGCCAACATGGATTCATCCAATGGGGAAAGAGCCTTACAGCCTGTAAATCACATCCGCTAACAGATCCCGGCATCGGGATGCTTGTGGGAACGAATAACAAGACAGCCTGGTCGCTGTTGGGTCCCGTCTTGTGGGCTACTGATGACCTAACCGGTGGCCATCTTTTCCTAGAGTCCCGGTTCCTAGTTCATTTCAGCCCCTCCCCATTTGGATCCATCCGGAGAGGCCACTACCAATCCAAGGCGCTCAGAAGAGTGGGGTAAGGGCCAGACTTGGGATTGGGCCGATAACAGGTGAGAGCGTTAGAAAGTAACTCCAATAGGATCAAAGCTTATTGTAGAGTCCATCCACCCAGAGCTGGTGCTGTGAGATCCTACATTGTAACATGAACCACACAACTGGGTGGACTCACCCTTTAAGAGCCTCTTAATAAGATGCTTAATGGCCTTGATTGAATTCCTTTCCTGGTCTGTTCTTCCTCTAGGCCAGTGAGGTGGTCAAAGAACACCCTCTGATTTCTGGCACAGCCAAACAAAAGCAGATAAACCAATTATCTGGAACACGGGAATCTGCAAACTAATTCAAATCAAAACGGATGAACTTCTAAAAACGTATGAAGGTGCTTATATCACCCCCACCCTACCTGGTGTACACCTAGACACACCCCCACCCTACTTGGTGTCCACCTAGACCCAACACAACACCCCCACCCTACCTGGTGTCCACCTAGACACACCCCCACCCTACCTGGTGTACACCTAGACACACCCCCACCCTACCTGGTGTACACCTAGACACACCCCCACCCTACCTGGTGTCCACCTAGACACACCCCCACCCTACCTGGTGTCCACCTAGACACACCCCCACCCTACCCGGTGTCCACCTAGACACACCCCCACCCTACCTGTTGTACACCTAGACACACCCCCACCCTACTTGGTGTCCACCTAGACACACCCTCACCCTACCTGGTGTCCACCTAGACACACCCCCACCCTACCTGGTGTACACCTAGACACACCCCCACCCTGCTTGTGGGAACCTGTGTCCACGAATAACAAGACAGCCTGGTCGCTGTTGGGTCCCGTCTTGTGGGCTACTGATGACCTAACCGGTGGCCATCTTTTCCTAGAGTCCCGGTTCCTAGTTCATTTCAGCCCCTCCCCATTTGGATCCATCCGGAGAGGCCACTACCAATCCAAGGCGCTCAGAAGAGTGGGGTAAGGGCCAGACTTGGTATTGGGCCGATAACAGGTGAGAGCGTTAGAAAGTAACTCCAATAGGATCAAAGCTTATTGTAGAGTCCATCCACCCAGAGCTGGTGCTGTGAGATCCTACATTGTAACATGAACCACACAACTGGGTGGACTCACCCTTTAAGAGCCTCTTAATAAGATGCTTAATGGCCTTGATTGAATTCCTTTCCTGGTCTGTTCTTCCTCTAGGCCAGTGAGGTGGTCAAAGAACACCCTCTGATTTCTGGCACAGCCAAACAAAAGCAGATAAACCAATTAGACACACCCCCACCCTACCTGTTGTACACCTAGACACACCCCCACCCTACCTGGTGTCCACCTAGACACACCCCCACCCTACCTGGTGTCCACCTAGACACACCCCCACCCTACCTGGTGTACACCTAGACACACCCCCACCCTGCTGTGGGACCTGTGTCCACCTGGTGTACACCTAGACACACCCCCACCCTACCTGGTGTACACCTAGACACACCCCCACCCTACCTGGTGTCCACCTAGACACACCCCCACCCTACCTGGTGTCACCTAGACACACCCCCACCCTACCTGGTGTACACCTAGACACACCCCCACCCTACTGGTGTCCACCTAGACACACCCCCACCCTACCTGGTGTCCACCTAGACACACCCCCACCCTACCTGGTGTACACCTAGACACACCCCCACCCTACCTGGTGTACACCTAGACACACCCCCACCCTACTTGGTGTCCACCTAGACACACCCCCACCCCCACCCCACCCTACCTAGTGTACACCTAGACACACCCCCACCCTACCTGGTGTACACCTAGACACACCCCCACCCTACCTGGTGTACACCTAGACACACCCCCACCCTACCTGGTGTACACCTAGACACACCCCCACCCTACCTGGTGTACACCTAGACACACCCCCACCCTACTTGGTGTCCACCTGGACACACCCCCACCCTACCTGGTGTCCACCTAGACACACCCCCACCCTACCTGGTGTACACCTAGACACACCCCCACCCTACCTGGTGTACACCTAGACACACCCCCACCCTACCTGGTGTACACCTAGACACACCCCCAGCCTACCTGGTGTACACCTAGACACACCCCCACCCTACCTGGTGTACACCGAGACACACCCCCACCCTACCTGGTGTACACCTAGACACACCCCCACCCTACCTGGTGTCCACCTAGACACACCCCCACCCTACCTGGTGTCCACCTAGACACACCCCCACCCTACCTGGTGTACACCTAGACACACCCCCACCCTACTTGGTGTCCACCTAGACACACCCCACCCCACCCACCCTACCTAGTGTACACCTAGACACACCCCCACCCTACCTGGTGTACACCTAGACACACCCCCACCCTACCTGGTGTACACCTAGACACACCCCCACCCTACCTGGTGTACACCTAGACACACCCCCACCCTACCTGGTGTACACCTAGACACACCCCCACCCTACTTGGTGTCCACCTGGACACACCCCCACCCTACCTGGTGTCCACCTAGACACACCCCCACCCTACCTGGTGTACACCTAGACACACCCCCACCCTACCTGGTGTACACCTAGACACACCCCCACCCTACCTGGTGTACACCTAGACACACCCCCAGCCTACCTGGTGTACACCTAGACACACCCCCACCCTACCTGGTGTACACCGAGACACACCCCCACCCTACCTGGTGTACACCTAGACACACCCCCACCCTACCTGGTGTACACCTAGACACACCCCCACCCTACCTGGTGTCCACCTAGACCACCCCACCCCCACCCACCCTACCTGGTGTACACCTAGACACACCCCCACCCTACCTGGTGTCCACCTAGACACACCCCCACCCTACCTGGTGTCCACCTAGACACACCCCCACCCTACCTGGTGTACACCTAGACACACCCCCACCCTACTTGGTGTCCACCTAGACACACCCCCACCCTACCTGGTGTCCACCTAGACACACCCCCACCCTACCTGGTGTACACCTAGACACACCCCCACCCTACCTGGTGTACACCTAGACACACCCCCACCCTACTTGGTGTCCACCTAGACACACCCCCACCCCCACCCACCTACCTAGTGTACACCTAGACACACCCCCACCCTACCTGGTGTACACCTAGACACACCCCCACCCTACCTGGTGTACACCTAGACACACCCCCACCCTACCTGGTGTACACCTAGACACACCCCCACCCTACCTGGTGTACACCTAGACACACCCCCACCCTACTTGGTGTCCACCTAGACACACCCCCACCCTACCTGGTGTCCACCTAGACACACCCCCACCCTACCTGGTGTACACCTAGACACACCCCCACCCTACCTGGTGTACACCTAGACACACCCCCACCCTACCTGGTGTACACCTAGACACACCCCCAGCCTACCTGGTGTACACCTAGACACACCCCCACCCTACCTGGTGTACACCGAGACACACCCCCACCCTACCTGGTGTACACCTAGACACACCCCCACCCTACCTGGTGTACACCTAGACACACCCCCACCCTACCTGGTGTACACCTAGACACACCCCCACCCTACCTGGTGTACACCTAGACACACCCCCAGCCTACCTGGTGTACACCTAGACACACCCCCACCCTACCTGGTGTACACCGAGACACACCCCCACCCTACCTGGTGTACACCTAGACACACCCCCACCCTACCTGGTGTACACCGAGACACACCCCCACCCTACCTGGTGTACACCTAGACACACCCCCACCCTACCTGGTGTACACCTAGACACACCCCCACCCTACCCCTTCTACACGTTGTGTTACTACTTAAGGAGGACATCATCTGTCCTATCTTTTAGAATCACTGGTAGAAGAAAGTTATTGTTCATTTTAAACAAGAGGAAAATGACAAAAGGGATACACACTCAAACACACACATGGAAATGCACACACGTTTATATACATATACACATACACACACATGTGCATATAGAAGTACACACACACACACATAGAAGTATACACACACACCAACACACACACATACATATAAATACACAAATGCATGTATAGAAACACACACACATGTATAAATGCACACACACACACACCCACACTTATTTATATACATATACACACATACACACACATATACACACATACACACACATGTAAAATCACACACACACAAACACACATATTTATGAAAACACAAACACACACACAGACATATTGTAATACACATACATTTTTTATTCTATTCTGTTTTTTATAACTACTGCTGTCTGTCTTCGGGTTTTGCACATAAGATTTTCACTCATTGCTTATACTTGTATAAACTGTGAAGTGACAATAAACTTCTTGACTTGAACTTGACTTGACTTGACACAAACACACATATTTATAAACATACACACACACAGACATACTCAAACACATACACATTCAAACATATAGAAATACACACACTCTGTGTGTGTCAGAGTCCCAAGGGAGACTCTGAGTCCCAACACACGGCCTCACTGAGGCTTGACTTTCAACACAGTTCTGGGGAGCTGGAGTTTGTCTTTGGGTGAGGAGGAGAGATGTGGGGGAGGGAGGAGAAGGAGGGAGGAGGATAGAGGGAGGGAGGGAGGGAGAGGGAGGAGGAGGGAGAGAGGTGGGGAGGGAGGAGAAGGAGGGAGGAGGATAGAGGGAGGGAGGGAGTGGGAGGAGGAGGAAGAGATGTGGGGAGGGAAGGAGGGAGGAGGACAAGGAGGGAGAGAGGTGGGGAGGGAAGGAGGGAAGAGGACAAGGAGGGAGAGAGGTGGGGAGGGAGGAGAAGGAGGGAGGAGGATAGAGGGAGGGAGGGAGAGGGAGGAGGAGGAAGAGAGGTGGTGAGGGAGGGAGGAGAAGGAGGGAGAGAGGTGGGGAGGGAGGGAGGGGGGAGGACATGGAGGGAGAGAGGTGGGGAGGGATGGAGGAAGATAGAGGGGGGAGGGAGAGGGAGGAGGAGGGAGAGAGGTGGGGAGGGAGGGAGGGAGGAGGACAAGGAGGGAGACAGGTGGGGAGGGAGGAGGCTAGAAGGAGGGAGGAGGAGGAAGAAATATTTGGGTGAGGGAGGAGAAGGAGGGTAGGAGGAGGATGGAGGGAGGGAGGGAGAGGGAGAAGGAGGGAGGGGGAGAGAGAGGGAGGATGAGGATAGAGAGAGGTGGGGAGAGAAGAGAAGGAGAGAGAGAAGTGGGGAGGGAGGAGGATAGAGGGAGGAGGAAGAGAGGTGGGGAGGGAGGGAGGGAGGACAAGGAGGGAGAGAGGTGGTGAGGGAGGGAGGAGGATATAAGGAGGGAGGGAGAGGGAGGAGGAGGAATAAATATTTGGGCGAGGGAGGAGAAGGAGGGAGGAGGATAGAGGGAGGGAGGAGGAGGAAGAGAGGTGGTGAGGGAGGGAGGGATGGAGGGAGGAGGAGAAAGAAAGATTTGGGTGAGGGAGGAGAAGGAGGGAGGAGGATAGAGGAGGAGGAAGAGAGGTGGTGAGGGAGGAGAAGGAGGGTAGGAGGAGGATGGAGGGAGGGAGAGGGAGAGGGAGAAGGAAGAGAGGTGGTGAGGAGGGAGGGAGGCAGGAGGAGGAGGGAGAGAGGTGGTGAGGGAGGAGAAGGAGGGTAGGAGGAGGATGGAGGGAGGGAGGGAGGGAGAGGGAGAAGGAGAGAGTGGTGAGGGAGGGAGGGAGGCAGGAGGAGGAGGGAGAGAGGTGGGGAGAGAAGAGAAGGAGAGAGAGAAGTGGGGAGGGAGGGAGGGAGGAGGACCCAACTCTAACAACAACAAATGGTGAGGATTGAATCCTATTTATTGGTCACATACATGTAAACACACAGTGAAATGTGTTCTCTGCATTTAACCCATCCTAGTATGAGGAGCAGCGGGCAGCTGGTCATACAGAGGGAGCAGTTAGGGTTAGGGGGTCTTCCTCAAGGACACCTCCACAGTTTCTGCTAGGAGGAGCCGGGGATCGAACCAGCAACCTTCCGGTTGTGAGGCTCTACCTCCTGAGCTCTACTGCCGCCCGCTAACCCAAACAAAGGCTAACCCAGCTTGTCCATCTCCTCACCATGGGTCCTCACACACACTCACACACACGCACACACTTCACACACACACACACACACACACACACACCACACACACACACACCAGGGGGTAACCAGGGGGTGGTGTAACACTGGTGGTGGTGTAACACTGGTGGTGGTGTAACCAGGGGGTGGTGTAACACTGGTGGTGGTGTAACCAGGGGGTGGTGTAACCAGGGGGTGGTGTAACACTGGTGGTGGTGTAACCAGGGGGTGGTGTAACCAGGGGGTGGTGTAACGCTGGTGGTGGTGTAACCAGGGGGTGGTGTAACCAGGGGGTGGAGTATCACTCCGTGCCACATCAGGAACGTCACAACAGTATACTGTATGTGCGCGGCACTATATACTACAATAATAACTATATACTACAATAATGACCCGTGGTTAACGGGATATTTGCTTTATTGTGAATTTGCATATAATTCAGTTCGATGTGATTTTAATGCTTAATTGTAAGCCCGATTGCCCCCGCCGGCGGAGACAGACGCAGCTACTTGTAAGAAACAGCGTCTCAGGGCACGTTAACGTTTAACAACCTATTAATGTGTCATATGAGGCTGGCTAGTGGGTGACGTTGACCCTGCGCGTGTTGTTGTTGTCGTGTGGGTGACGTTGACCCTGCGCGTGTTGTTGTTGTCGTGTGGGTGTGGCTTGGTAATGAGGTTGGCCGGTCAGGCTCGGTATACAATGGCAGGTCCGCTACCCAAGAAATGTAAAGTAAATGTTCGGACATTCCAGCCCTCGTGGACGGAAGAGTGGGGTTATGTGTTTCAGAAGGACCGTGCTCAACGTCAAGAAGACCAAGGAGCTGATGGTGGACTACAGGAAGCAGAGAGGAGAGCAAACGGGTGTGTGTATATATATATATAAATGTGTGTGTGTATTTATTTAAAGGTGTGTGTATTTATATAAATGGGTGTGTGTATTTATATACATGGGTGTGTGTATTTATATAAACGTGTGTGTATTTATTTAAAGGTGTGTATTTATATAAATGTGTGTGTATTTATTTAAAGGTGTGTATTTATATAAATGTGTGTGTGTGTATTTATATAAATGTGTGTGTGTATTTATATAAATGGGTGTGTGCATTTATATAAACGTGTGTGTATTTATTTAAAGGTGTGTATTTATATAAATGTGTGTGTGTATTTATATGAATGTGTGTGTGTGTGTCTGAGAAATGGTTTAAATTATGTTAAATCGTTTCTATCAGATTTAGTGTGTTGCTAAACATCCGTTGTGTGATCGCTTGGTTCAGAACCAGGATGGTGAGGGGGCGGGGCTAGATGACGTCACTTTTCACGAAACCGAAAGTAAACTTTAGTCTCTTTGACTCGACAGAAAGGCGTTTCCTCGAGGCGCGACCGAGAGAGACGGTTCTTCTTTATGAGACTCGACGGAGAGAGACGGTTCTTCTTTATGAGACTCGACGGAGAGAGACGGTTCCTCTTTATGAGACTCGACGGAGAGAGACGGTTCTTCTTTATGAGACTCGACGGATAGAGACGGTTCTTCTTTATGAGACTCGACGGAGAGAGACGGTTCTTCTTTATGAGACTCGACGGAGAGAGACGGTTCCTCTTTATGAGACTCGACGGAGAGAGACGGTTCTTCTTTATGAGACTCGACGGATAGAGACGGTTCTTCTTTATGAGACTCGACGGATAGAGACGGTTCTTCTTTATGAGACTCGACGGAGAGAGACGGTTCTTCTTTATGAGACTCGACGGATAGAGACGGTTCTTCTTTATGAGACTCGACGGAGAGAGACGGTTCTTCTTTATGAGACTCGACGGAGAGAGAGACGGTTCTTCTTTCTGGAGACTAAGGAAACAAGCCTTTTAAACTAAACGGTGGACAGCGTTATAAGGTGAGTAGTGAGTGTTGACCAAGGGGTTAAAGAGTATGTCTCTAAACTTGTTATGCACCAGGGAGCCGGTTCAAACTGGAACACTTTGGTGATTTATTTTAAAAGGTGTGTGTGTGTGTGTGTGTGTGTGTGTGTGTGTGTGTGTGTGTGTGTGTGTGTGTGTGTGTGTGTGGTGGTGTCGGATTACGTTCTACACAGAAGCGGTATTTAAGGATCAAACTATATTTATTTAGCCAATGATTATTCTGATACAAAGTTTTCTCACTACTGAATCAATCAACATACAAAACTAACAAACCCCGAGTTGAGATCCCCTCCTTAGTCTGTGTGTGCCACTACAATATTCACCACATAATGACTGAATTCAGCTACAAATTATATTATTTCTACTATTATTATTTAAACAAATTGTTATGTTTACTGTTCTACCAACACTCTCTCTCTCTCTCTCTCTCTCTCTCTCTGTCTAGCTCTCTCTCTCTCTCTCTCGTGCTCTCTCTCTCTCTCTCTCTCTCTCTCTCTCTCTCTCTCTCTCTCTCTCTCTCTCTCTCTCTCTCTCTCTCTCTCTCTCTCTCTCTCTCTTAGTAACTGTGATAATAATAATAATGTATTGGATCATTAATGCATTCAGGCAATTCAGTATTCTATTGCTTGGCTTAACTTTTGGTTTAAAACATTTCTTTATAAATGATTATGGGAAGTGCCCTTTTTCTCACTTGAGCTCCTGCCCCCAAACATGTCTGTGCTGTCCCTGGGTGTGTGTGTATTTGTATAAATGTCTGTGCTGTCCCTGGGTGTGTGTGTATTTATATACATGTCTGTGCTGTCCCTGGGTGTGTGTGTATTTATATAAATGTCTGTGCTGTCCCTGGGTGTGTGTGTATTTATATAAATGTCTGTGCTGTCCCTGGGTGTGTGTGTATTTATATAAATGTCTGTGCTGTCCCTGGGTGTGTGTGTATTTATATACATGTCTGTGCTGTCCCTGGGTGTGTGTGTATTTATATACATGTCTGTGCTGTCCCTGGGTGTGTGTGTATTTATATAAATGTCTGTGCTGTCCCTGGGTGTGTGTGTATTTATATACATGTCTGTGCTGTCCCTGGGTGTGTGTGTATTTATATACATGTCTGTGCTGTCCCTGTCCCATGTGCTGCATTCTGTTGAACTTGTTTAAAATGGCTAATAAAACATGTTGAATCTTGAAGTGACCAGAAGAAGAGAGCCAACCCAAGACTTAATGAAGGGTTGATGGGAGAGAGGTGGGAGGGAGGGAGGGAGGAGGATAAGGAGGGAGAGAGGTGGTGAGGGAGGGAGGGAGGAGGACAAGGAGGGAGAGAGGTGGGAGGGAGGGAGGAGGACAAGGTGGGAGGGAGGGAGGGAGGAGGACAAGGAGGGAGAGAGGTGGGAGGGAGGGAGGAGGACAAGGAGGGAGAGAGGTGGGAGGGAGGGAGGGAGGAGGACAAGGAGGGAGAGAGGTGGGAGGGAGGGAGGGAGGAGGACAAGGAGGGAGAGAGGTGGGGGGGAGGGAGGGAGGAGGACAAGGAGGGAGAGAGGTGGTGAGGGAGGGAGGGAGGAGGACAAGGAGTGAGAGAGGTGGGGGGGAGGGAGGGAGGAGGACAAGGAGGGAGAGAGGTGGGAGGGAGGGAGGAGGACAAGGAGGGAGAGAGGTGGGAGGGAGGGAGGAGGACGACAAGGAGGGAGAGAGGTGGTGAGGGAGGGAGGAGGACAAGGAGGGAGAGAGGTGGGGGGGAGGGAGGAGGACAATGAGGGAGAGAGGTGGGAGGAGGATAGAGGGAGGGAGGGAGAGGGAGGAGGAGGAAGAAAGATTTGGGTGAGGGAGGAAAAGGAGGGAGGAGGATAGAGTGAGGGAGGAAGAGGGAGAAGGAGAAGAAGGGAGGAGGATAGAAGGGGGGAGGGAGAGGGAGGAGGAGGAGGAAGAGAGGTGGTGAGGGAGGGAGGGAGGGAGGAGGAGAAAGAGGAAGAGAAGTGGGGAGGGAGGGAGGCAGGAGGAGGAGGGAGAGAGGTGGTGAGGGAGAGAGGGAGGGAGGAGGATAGAGGGAGGGAGGAGGAGGGAGAGAGGAGGAGGAGGAGGGAGAGAGGTAGGGAGGAGGATAGAGGGAGGGAGGAGGAGGGAGAGAGGTGGGGAAAGAAGAGAAGGAGAGAGAGAAGTGGGGAGGGAGGAGGACCCAACGCTAACCCAATGAAGGCTAACCCAGCGTGTCCATCTCCTCACCATGGGGGGAGGAGATGAGGAGTGAGAGGGAGGGCAGGGGGAGGGGAGGGAAGGGGGAGGCTTTATTGTTTGTTCTTGTTGTGCCTTCAAAGAGTTGAAATTGTTATATTATCATTATATTCACAGATGAATCTGTTATATTTGTGTGTATTTTTCTCTGGCCACGATATGACGTCATGTTTCAGACAGCAGAAGTAACCTTTAAGTCAGAAGCCAGGCAGCACGAGGTGGAGGCAGCTCCTCTCTTTGTGGAGACTAAGGAAACAAGCCTTATAAACTAAAGGGTGGACAGCGTTATAAGGTGAGTAGTGAGTGTTGACCAAGGGGTTAAAGAGTATGTCTCTAAACTTGTTATGCACCAGGGAGCCGGTTCAAACTGGAACACTTTGGTGATTTCTTTTAAAAGACGTGTGTGTGTGTGTGTGTGTGTGTGTGTGTGTGTGTGTGTGTGTGTGTGTGTGTGTGTGTGTGTGTGTGTGTGTGTGTGTGTGTGTGGTGTGTGTGTGTGTGTGTGTGTGTGTGTGTGTGTGTGTGTGTGTGTGTGTGTGTGTGTGTGTGTGTGTGTGTGTGTGTGTGACTAATATATACCATGTATATATATATCCAGTACATTGTAATTGTCTGTCTGGTTATTTATCTGTCTGTCTGTCTGCCTGTCTGCCTGTCTGTCTGTCTGCCTGTCTGTTCAGCACATCAACCGACTGTTACACACACACAACTGTTCAATTCTCACCGTGTGCCTGCGTGTGTGTGTGTGTGCCTGCATGTTTCTGTGTGTGTGTGTGTGTGTGCCTGCATGTTTCTGTGTGTGTATGTGTGTGTGTGTGTGTCCCACTACAATTTTCACCACAGAAAATCTGTTTGATTTCAAATACAAGTTATATTATTCATACTATTATTATTTATACCAATTGTTCTGTTTACTGTTCTACCAACTCTCTCTCTCGCTCTCGCTCTCGCTCTCGCTCTCGCTCTCGCTCTCGCTCTCGCTCTCGCTCTCTCCAAGCCCCCCCCACCTCTCTCTCTCTCTCTCTCTCTCTCTCGCTCGGTTTGGATGTAAGCACACACACACACACACTCACACTCACACTCAGGAAACCACAAGCAACAGAACAACCCAGTGGAAGAGTGTGTGTGTGACAGAGAGAGAGGGAGGTTGTGCTCTAGTGAGAGACACTGATACTATATATATTTATGTGTATTTATATATTTGTAGTGTTTAACTCTTTTGGTTTAGCCTTTTGTAGTTCTTTGTTACTTTTGTGATGTGAATGTGTGCTTCCCATGCCAATAAAGCTCTGTTGAATTAAATAGACTGGTAGAGAGAGGTTGAGCTGCAATGGGAGAGAGAGGGTGAGAGAGCTTAAAGGGATAGTTCACTACAAGGCTAGGAAAATGAATGTGTAGATAATTATGTTTTCTATATATTCTGAAAATATGGTCTTTATCCCCGCTGTGCGCCCATAGGGCTGTGATCACCACAGGAGCCGGACCACGCTCCACGCAGAAGAGGTAACTAGATTATATAACTATATTATACTTATATCATATACCGTATTGACCCGAATATAAGACGACCCCGATTATAAGACGACCCCTCTTTTTCAAGACTCATTTTTGGAGAAAAAAAAATTTGAAGACCAAATATTTTTTTTTTGAAAGAAAATCATTTTATTTGAAAATAATGATAACACACATCACACATTGTGTTCAAATTTGCCTAACTTGGCGAACAAAAAGAAAACAGGCTAGATAGATAGCAATAAAACAGTAGTGCAATAAAACGGTAGCGCAATAAAACAGTAGAGCAATGAAACAGTACAACATTTCAGAACATCAGTCTATTGGTCACATCACGTCTTCTCATTCAGCTCGTCTTCTACATCGCTGGGTTGTTCGCTCTCACTCCCGCTATCGTCACTCACGTTGTCCGCTTCCCCGTCTCCTCCCACATCACGTCATCCTCGCTGCCATCCATGGCATTTGATACGCAGCATTTCTTAACCCATTAATGATGCTTTCTGGGGAAACGTCAGCCCATGCTTGCAATATCCATTCACAGAGCAAACGTACTGCAGGCTTTTGGATTTTTCCAGACGGTGTCAGTGCGTGATGACCAGCCAGGAGCCACTCTGTGTATCTCTTGCGCAGATTGCGCAGCTGGCTTGTCATTCCGCCCGGTATGATCACTAGGTCACCTAGTGATCATCGCTCTTTCACTTTTTGACTGGCTCAGTCAAGTGTCCACGGAAAGCATCCAGAATCAACATATTCCTCTTCTTTCTGAGTCCCCCACGCCGTCTGCCCCACACCACCTTGACCAACTTGCCAGTCCACCACAAGCTCCGTCTCCATCCAGCCCTTTGCCTAGGCGCGTACGATAACGCCAGCTGGCTGCCTCTTTAGGTACAGTCACTGCCTCTTTAGGTACAGTCACTGCCTCTTTAGGTACAGTCACTGCCTCTTTAGGTACAGTCTTGCGTTTTAAAACCACGTACGGGGGAAGTTTTGTCCCATCTGCGAGGCGCGTTAACATGACCGTTACTCGGCTCTTCTCGTTTCCAGTAGACTTCACAATCACTGATTTGTCGCCTTTCTTATGCACTGTGACAGATGTTGGCATGTCAAAATACACAGGCGTTTTTCTTTTTTCAAGTTGGTCGCTGTGTGTCTCCATTTCTATCTCTCCAGGTAACTGTTTTTATGTACTGTTACTTTAAGACTTTGAGTTACTTTAAGTGTCGCGCGGTGTCTCGGAACACTCGTTTGGCGCGATCTGTTGTTGCGCAATTACATGTGCAATTACGGTACATCGAAAAGTCTAAACCCCGATTATAAGACGACCCCTCTTTTTCAGATTTTTTTCTCGGAAAAAAAACCCGTCTTATATTCGGGTCAATACGGTAATATATTATATTATATACATAGACATGGGTCAGATGTTGTTGTTGAGTAAAGAAGGAACATGAAAGGATGTGTTTGAGCAGCGGCAGCAGCACCCATGACCCCAGACACACACACACCTTCTGTGGGTGTTTGAGAGAGGAGGTTTTTTACAACAAAACATGTAATTAAATAGGAAATAGCAGCGGGTGATTGTGAAAAACTCTGTGTTGGCTCTCTTCTTCTGGTCACTTACGTGTGTGTGTGTGTGTGTGTGTAAGACACACACAATGGTGCAATAACAGATTAATAAGCAGCCTCATATCTTAAGATTCATTGGAAATTTATCAGAAAGCTTCATACAAAGATACTGACAGTTAATACATGTGATTAAGGAGCGGGTAGGGGTCAAAGGTCATGAAGGAGCAGATAGGGGTGAAAGGTCATTAAGGGAATGTAGGGGTCAGAGGTCATTAAGGAGCAGGTAGCGGTCAGAGGTAAATAAGGATCTTTACCTCACTCACCCCAAACCCTGCTTATTCAGGTCTAACCTGAAGTGACTCACTAACCCCACATCCTGCTTGGTAGTATAGTCCTCAGGGTTAACCTGAAGTGACCCACTAACCCCACATCCTGCTTGGTAGTATAGTCCTCAGGGTTAACCTGAAGTGACCCACTAACCCCACATCCTGCTTGGTAGTATAGTCCTCAGGGTTAACCTGAAGTGACTCACTAACCCCACATCCTGCTTGGTAGTATAGTCCTCAGGGTTAACCTGAAGTGACTCACTAACCCCACATCCTGCTTGGTAGTATAGTCCTCAGGGTTAACCTGAAGTGACTCACTAACCCCACATCCTGCTTGGTAGTATAGTCCTCAGGGTTAACCTGAAGTGACCCACTAACCCCACATCCTGCTTGGTAGTATAGTCCTCAGGGTTAACCTGAAGTGACTCACTAACCCCACATCCTGCTTGGTAGTATAGTCCTCAGGGTTAACCTGAAGTGACTCACTAACCCCACATCCTGCTTGGTAGTATAGTCCTCAGGGTTAACCTGAAGTGACTCACTAACCCCACATCCTGCTTGGTAGTATAGTCCTCAGGGTTAACCTGAAGTGACTCACTAACCCCACATCCTGCTTGCTAGTATAGTCCTCAGGGTTAACCTGAAGTGACTCACTAACCCCACATCCTGCTTGCTAGTATAGTCCTCAGGGAAGCAGCATGTGAGGCTCACAGCAGGAGTCACCGTGATAACTGAACTGAGATCAGTCTAAGCTTGGTATCTGAAACTGAAGATTCTGCTATTCCCTGAATTCTGTCTTAACATCTCCGGTTAACCTGCAAATCCAGCTTCTTGAAATCGGCTGGGGTCTCCGGTCTGCTATGAATGAGGAGAGAGAGGAGGGGGATCCTACCTCTAAAAGCTCTCTGTCTGGGGAACATGGCCGCCAGAGCAGAGCTAACAGGTGAGAAGAGGATCTCTAAGTGTCTGTGACTGTGGTCCATCTCAGAGCTCAGCAGTGATGTATCAGGACACCATCGTTAGTGTCAGTAAAAGCTGTGTGTGTGTTGTGTTGAAGCCCAGAGCAGAAGGAGAGAGCAGACTCCCCTGGACCCAGCTGTGTCTCCATGAAGAGTGACTCGTCTATGGATCCTCCTACTCACTTTAAAGATGGGAATCTGTCTATTGTGAAGAGGTGAGGGTTGATCAGATTATAACAATTCAGCATCTATTGAACACCCATAAATCCTGGCTCTTGTTGTTCTAGAAGGATACAAGAGAGAGCAGACTCCCCTAGACCCAGCTGTGTCTCAATGAAGAGTGACAGGTCTATGGATAACTTTAAAGATGGACGCTCCTCCAGAGAGGAGAGGTAGGAGCTTCAAAAAGAGAGTGTGTGTGTGTGTGTGTGTGTGTGTGTGATGTATCAGGACACCATGGTTAGCGTCAGTAAAAGCTGTGTGTGTATTGTGTTGAAGACCAGAGCAGAAGGAGAGAGCAGACTCCCCTGGACCCAGCTGTGTCTCCATGAAGAGTGACTGGTCTATGGATCATCCTACTCAGTTTAAAGATGGGAATCTGTCTATTGAGAAGAGGTGAGGATTCATCTGAGATTATTAATATACAGTATCTATAGGCCTATATCACACTTCCTGCTTCCGGAGCCGTGAGCAGTGTACTCTTTCTTCCGGTAGTTACCCCAGATACGTGACAAACTGTGGCCGCCTCCCCTCCTCTCTGTTATTGTAATGTACCGGCTGCTCAACGTCTAAACAAAGACAGCCCTACCTCAGTTTACACCATTACCCAAAGTCAAACTCCTCCGCAAGTCTTGTGCGAGGCTGATAAGGAGGATGAAGGTCCCTCGTTTCATGTTCTTAAGGTAGCACGTATGTCTGTTTGCACTTTGACAAGGAGAGCATATACGGCTCGAAAAGTGGGCGGAATAGGCTAATAATGTCGGGTATGTGTGTCATTAAAAGCACTGGTCCTGACCCCCACACACACTCCATTTCTCATCCGAATAGAGCCACATAATGTCGGGTATGTGTGTGATTAAAAGCACTGGTCCTGACCCCCACACACAAACGCCATCTCTCATCCGAAAAGAGCCACATAATGTTGGGTATGTGTGTGATTTAAAGCACTGGTCCCAAGTAGGGCTGGGCGATATGGACCAAAACCCGGTATTTTTAGGCTGCATCGCGATATACGATATATATTGGTATTTTATACAAATTCGGTTTTAACTCAATGCCACAAGTATGTCACAAGCACTTTTATTTTAAGACAACTCATATTCACAAGAATAACAGGCATTCCCTTTTAGAAAATATACAGCTGCACACTACATATTAACACGTAAATGAAAAGGTACATTGAAATAATCTAAATCCATCAAATAAATATATTATATACATAGGCATACCTCTGCTTCTACACAAAATCACCTTCGTTATTCAAGATTCAAGATGACATTATTTATCCGGAGGGAAATTAAGGTTCAACAGTTGAGACAGGGGGAATACATGCACACAAAGTACAAAGTATACTAATACCTAAAAACTAAATAACAACAA
>JANIIK010001449.1:0-17500 GCA_027704905.1 Muraenolepis orangiensis | reverse complement strand
CCGTAGAAGCATTGGCTGGGATGATCTGCTCCCTGAAGACTTGTATCCATGGTGGGAGGAATGGGAGAACGGTCTCCACAGTCAGACAGGGGTCACAATTCCCAGATGTTACCATCCCAAAGTATTTGGCAGAATTGTGAGGGTAGAATCGCACCATTTTTCAGATGCTAGTAATGTGGGATATGGCGCATGTTCTTACCTGAGGTATAAGAATGACGAAGATACAGTCCACTGCAGTCTAGTCATGGCCAAAGCAAGAGTTGCTCCAACAAAGATCATGAGCATTCACCGTCTTGAACTTTCTGCTGCTGTGACGGCAGCCAGGTTAAGTGTTCTCTTGAAATCAGAGCTTAACATGAAAGTCGATGAGGAATTGTTCTGGACAGACTCTCAAGTCACTCACACAAGTTGCATATGTTAACAACGAAGTGCGAAGATTTCATGTCTTTGTAGCAAATCGTGTCCAGCTGATCAGAGAGAACACCAGTCCGAGCCAGTGGCACTATGTTGGCACAAAACAAAACTGGGCTGACCACGACTCTAGGGGGCTCCGTGCCTCTGACATCCTGTCATCAAATTGGCTATCAGGCCCTGAATTCCTCTGGAAGGATGAAGTCCAAGAGGAATCAAGGCCATCAACTGACTTGCTGATTGGTGACCCAGAGGTCAGAGCGGTGAAGGCATTTGCTACAATAAGCAGTAATCGCACTGATATCATTGACCGTCTGGCTAAGGTTTCATCATGGACAACACTCCTCAAAGTAGTGGCAAGAATAAGGAGACTGGCATCCAAGCAAAAGTATCCCACTGATGTTTTGACTGTCGTAGAGCGTGAGGGTGCTGCCAGTGCAGTGATCAAGCGTGTACAACAGCAGGCATTCAAGAGATAAAGGTGCTTGAAGCTGGGGAAAATATTCCTTGCACCAGTCCTCTTTTTTCCCTCGACCCAGTTCTGAGAGAGGGCATGCTTTGTGTAGGCGGGAGACTGAAACATTCATCTCTTAGTGAAGAATTCAGGCAGATTCAGATTCAGAATTCAGATTCAGAAAACTTTATTAATCCCGAGGGAAATTAAGGTGCAACAGTTGACACAGGGGGAATAAATGCACACACAAAATACTAATGCCTAAGCTAAAAAACAAAACAACGACTAACTAAAATAAAACTATTATAAACAAAAATAGTTAAATAATTCTAAATGAAGTCTAAATGTATTGATAATGAAGATAAATTGACAGTATTATTACAGTAATACGTAGGTATATATAATACACAACAATACGTACAGTGCAAATTGGCAGTAATAATATATTAATAAATAACTCGACTGAAAAGTGACATGTGAAAAGTGAAAAAGTGAAAAAGTGAAAAGTGAAAAAGTGAAATGCACCCATGCATTCTGCCAAAAGATGGTCATATCACTCAGCTCACTATCACTCTCACGTTTGCCACCAGGGTAGGAGTCAAACTCAGATGGAGCTTAGAGCAAATGGATTTTGGATAATCAGCTGCAGCAAGTTAGTTGCTAAGGTGATACACAAGTGTGTTAAATGCAGAAAGTTGAGGCGCCCTGTTGAAGAACAACATATGGCTGAACTTCCTAAAGAGCATGTTGAAGCTTCTGCCCCATTCACTTACTGTGGAATGGATTGCTTTGGGCCGTTTGTCATTAAAAGGAATCGGAAAGAGCATAAAAGGTATGGCCTGATATTTACTTGTCTCTATTCCATCAGCAAGCCACGCCGGTGGTGTTTGGGAGCGTCAGATACGCACCATCCGAAATGTTCTGAATGCCACCCTGACTCAAAGCCAAGGCAGACTTGATGATGCCTCCCTCAGAACACTGTTTTATGAGGCCATGACTATTGTTAATAGCCGTCCCTTAACAGTAGATGGAATAAATGACCCCACTTCTCTAGAGCCTCTAACCCCCAACCACCTAGTTCAAATTAAGTCAAAGGTTGCCCTTCCGCCTCCAGGAGAGTTTGTGAGAGAGGATTTGTACAGTACAAAGCGCTGGCGCCGGGTTCAGTATCTTATTGAGCAGTTCTGGAGTCGTTGGAAGAGGGAGTACCTCCTGAACATCTCAACGCGTCAAAAGTGGCATGTGGCCCAGCGTAATCTCAAAGTTAATGATGTAGTCATCATAAAGGAGGACCTCCTCCCAAGAAACCAGTGGCAGTTGGGGCGAATAGTGGAAAGAACTGTAGACGGGGACGGCCTAGTGCGAAGAGTGAGATTGCAAGTCGGAGATAGGAACTCAAAAGGGCTTGGCACTCAGTCTAAACTCTCAACCATAGAAAGACCAGTTCAAAAGCTAGTGCTTCTCCTCGAAAGTGAATAATAGGTCGCAGACATGCATACATACAGTAGCATGACGATGCTTATTTGCATAATTTTCTAAAGTCAAGATAAATGGTCTTTTGGTCTTAGATCATTCATGATTAGTTTTGTGTTGTATCATGAAGTGATTGGGGGGAGTGTAACGGACCACTTGAGATTAAACATGTCTAGGCAATATCCTTTGCTGTTTACTAAATAATATTCAGTATGTATGTATGCCTTGAAATGACGTGTGGGATTTTACCGGAGTTCGATACCCGTAGGCCTACATAAATCTGTCCCTATTGGCGCACCGTAGATCAGTACAGCTGGAAGCGCCTGTTAAGTGATGTAGTCGGCAGCAGGAAAGTTTGGTGCGTCTTTTTGTATCGCTTTTGTATTTCTGTGCGACTTTTTATCCTTTTGTATCCCCGTGTATTGATTGTGTGTTTTAAACGGAAGAAAGGACCTTTTCGGATTATGTTTGCATTCCTTGGAGAGCACAGCAAGGTATGCTTTGTTGTTGATTTGATTATGGTTGTAACTCTGTAGAAGGAAATTCGTGAATGAATGATTTTATGTCTTGTGTAGGAATGTAATCCTTGTAGTTTGATACCAATGTTATTTAGTTTAGTGTTTGTACTGTACTGTGGAAACCGTTATGTGAAATGTTTGTTTGTCTGTTTATGTACGTTTCCAATGCAGTTTTCACGGTGCTGAGATGACGTCACGGATGGACAATTAAATAAAGATCGTCTTATGCATCAGTTGAGACTCTGTCGTTTGGATCCAAGGGCTGTAACAGTGTGTGTAGCAGACATGGCTGCCAGGCGACTCAGAAGCCACCAGGCTCAGGAGAGTTTGATGGAGTCCTTTTCTATTCCCCACAGGCCCTCCAAATGAAGCCCTTTAAACAATAAGCCACAAGATTCAAGATTCAAGAGACTTTATTAATCCCGAGGGAAATTAAGGTGCAACAGTTGAAACAGGGGGAATAAATGCACAGAAAATATACTAATACCTAAAAACTAAATAACAACAACTAAACTAAACTAAAACTAGTATAAACAAAATATAACTAAATGAAATCTAAATGAAATCTAAACAAAATGGACAATGCAGCAGGGAGACGTGAGAGGGACCCAGACGGCGTCTCCTCCTCCCCTCGTACTCCGTCCTCTCTCACCGTCACCCAGACCCAGAGACAGAGGACCCTCACAACATGTCAGCCATCACCTCCATTACAAACAGGGGCCAGATGGCCGCTCCCGCTTAGCCACGCCCCTTTACTCAACACCGTGTGTATGTGGGTTTGAATGTGTGTGTGTGTGTTTGTATGTACATGTGTGTGTTTGTATGTATGTGTATTTCAATATGTGTGTGCATTTATAAATGTATGTGTGTGTGTGTGTGTGTGTGTGTGTGTGTGTACAGAATAACAATGTGTTTGTGTGCACAGTGTGTTTGTAAAGTGTATACTATATATGTGTGTGTGTGTGTGTGTGTACAGTATAAAAATGTGTTTGCGTGTACAGTATATAAATGTGTGTGTGTGTCTGTATAGTGTATACTATATGTGTGTGTGTGTGTGTGTGTGTGTGTGTGTGTGTGTGTGTGTGTGTGTGTGTGTGTGTGTGTGTGTGTGTGTGTGTGTGTGTGTGTGTGTGTGTGTGTGTGTGTGTGTGTGTGTGTGTGTGTGTGTGTGTGTGTGTGTGTGTGTGTGTGTGTGTGTGTGTGTGTGTGTGTGTGTGTGTGTGTGTGTTGCTACAACTGACACAGAGCCACTGAGGAATCACCCGATACCATAAACCCAAACCCTAACCCAAACCCAGGGAGGAGGTCCTCCTGGGTGAATGTGGACTGGAAGGTGTGGATGAGTGTCAGTGTGTCTGAGGACCCTCCTCCATCTGGGGACACTCTGTAGAAGGAGAGAGAGCCAGCAGGTCGGTCCACATACACTCCTACTCTGTTAGAGGGGTGGAGACCTATGACTGTTCCTCCACCGTTGAACCAGACAGAGTAATAATCACCATGACAACGAAGACACCAGGACTTATTGTTGTATCCAAGCAAGCTGTCATCACCCCCTCCTCTCCTAGTGATTCCTCTGTGTGTCAATCCTATGTAAACACCTCCTCCTTTCCTCTCCACCTCCCAGTAACAGCGGTCAGTCAGACCCTCTCTACACAACACCTGGTGACGGAAGTCAAATCTCTCTGGGTGATCAGGATACTTCTCCTTCTCTCTAACCCTCGTCACCTTCCTGTTGTCCTCAGACAGAGAGAGTCCTCTCCAGGCTGTGTTTGGGTCCAGTGTGAGTTCACACCCATCTGATGGAGAACAAGACATGATTAGTCTGCTGAACTGTTGTTGTTGTTCCTAGAAACTGAGCCCAGACTGTAGTTTGTGTTCTCCTGATGTTCTCAGTCCCTCAGCGTCACCACGGCGACGGTGTCGGCTGAAGGAACCGCGTCACACTTCATTGTAGCTAGGATTCTCATTCACGTGAAGCCTTGTTTTCAAACCTATTGAGTCCTGGTCTCATCTCTAGACCATTTAAACAACTGAACCAAAAGGACAGGCGGAGGCGGAGTCAACAGAAGCCCCGCCCTGATGGAGTTCATCTCCGCCCACCGTTTAGCTCACCAGTTAACATGGAGGGGAAGAGGAGGGGCTTACCACATGGGCTCTGGGTGAGGATCAATATATTAGTAGAATCAGGAGGATTCTCTTCCTATGGCTAACACAACAATAATAATAAGTCATATTTATATGAACAATAATATTAATAATCATAATAATAATAGTATTAATATTATAAGAAATATTAACATGAATATTAATATTAACAATAATAATAATAATAATAGTATTAATATTATTTTAACATGTATATTAATAATGTTAATAATGAATCATACTAATATTGTAAGTATGTATTGTATAAGTATTATATATATAATAATAATAATATTAATATATAAAACTCATAATAATAATGATATTATTATTATTATTATTATAATTATTAATAATAATAGTTTAAATAATAATATAACTTTTATTATATCTATTATTATTTGAATTAACAATTATAAAATTATAATATTCATAATTATAATACATTATAGTAATCAATATTCAAAACAATATTCACACTAATAAATAGGTGTTATTATTCTTCAATGGTCCTTATTTGAACCATAAGGATGATGATAATCATAAGAATAACAGTAGTTGTTATAATATAATATTAAATACACACACTAAAATTAAAGGGAAAGCTGCTCCGTTTGGGTCTCTAAACGTGTTGGTCAGCATTTCTGATGTTTTGGACTGAAATGTAGAAAGTTATCAAACGGGGACATGTTGTCTACTTCCAGATCAACCAGTTTTCACACAGTGGTTTTCTATTGGCTCCGCCCCCTGGCTCCAGTGAGGGGGGGTTGGACAGCGTTTGGCCACGCCCCTTAAACCTGCTCCTTTGGAACCCAAACTGTACATTTTTTATAAAACCTTTACGACTCTTTGGAAACTGGTAGGCAGACGGTCTGCTAAAACGGTTGATTACTTAAACTTCAATAATGTGAGGGTTGTTATGGTCTAATAATATAATAACACTACTAATAATCAATAATAATTCACTAATAAATAACCATGTAACAGTAAAAAAATAGATACAACAATTTGATACATGATGTATCTTATCAATATTAATATTGATAAGATACATCATGTATCTAATCAAGCTTAAAATTGATGAGATCCATGTTGTTCATTCCCAGCAGGACGTCACCTCCTGCTGTGTGGATGGACCTTCCATCTAAAGAGTGAGTGTGTGTTGTGATGACTCAAACTAAACAGACACTCACACTTCTTTAGACCTGGTTTCAGCCTCCATCCTCCACCGTGCTCCACCCTGGGGGGAACAAAGAGAGAGCAGTTGAAACATTCACACTCATGATCTGCTGGATCATCACTTTGTACACAACATGAGTTACAGCCGCCTTGGTAAACCACTTCATCTAGCGGCTGGTTGAATCCTTGTAGGAGACACGGTCCCTGAGAGGTGAGCTGTCCTCTCCGTACCTGAGAGTGTCCAGTCTCCAGCGTGGATCCTCCAGTCCAGCAGAGAGCAGCGTAACTCCTGAGTCTCCTGGGTGATTGTAGCTCAGGTCCAGCTCTCTCAGACGGGAGGGGTTGGAGCTCAGAGCTGAGGCCACAGAAGCACAGCCTTCCTGTGTGACCAGACAGCCAGACAACCTGCACACACACACACACACACGCACGCACGCACGCACGCACGCACGCACGCACGCACGCACGCACGCACGCACGCACGCAGTGAGTGAGAATCTGTTTAAAGTTAAATATAGAAAATAAAAATGCAATTTATAAAATGCAATATATCGGCACAGAAAAAGAGCAATATGTATATATAAATCAATGTAATACAATATACATTGTTATATTCTATACACCCTTGTTCAGCAGCCTTATGGCCTGTGGCCTGTGGAAGCTATCTCTGAGTCTATTTGTATGGCACTTGATACGTGGATCTGTTTTGATGATATGCAAATTGCCATGGGTCCAGCGTGGCAGGTAACACGGAGCAAATAAAGTCCTTGAGCAACCTCTCGAAGCATTTGCTGACAATCAAGGTGAGGGCTACAGGTCTATTGTCATTCAAGCATGTTAACTTGGGTTGTTTAGGGACAATATCCTTTATTTAGGTGTGTGAATTAGTACTTTTATGGCTGTAAACCAGTTGAATGTCTTCTGATATCAAAGCCTGTGCTGTAAGTGTTTGCTCATTGAGTCAAACTGACCTGAGAGTCTCCAGTGTACAGTGTGGACTCCCCAGTCCAGCAGAGAGCAGCTTCACTCCTGAATCCTGCAGGTCGTTGGTACTCAGGTCCAGCTCTCTCAGACTGGAGGAGTTGGAGCTGAGAACTGAGGCCAGAGCTTCACAGCATCTCTCTGACAGACGACAGCCATTCAGCCTTCACACAACATCAACATGTTAGGAACTGTGTTGAAAGGGCTTATTAGAATTAAAACCACTTAAAACCACCATTAAAACACAGTCTTTACTAGCATTATGAATAAGAAATATAAGGTTAACAAAAAACAGTTATGTAGGTAAGATTTAACAGACAATATTGGAGTGTAATTTGTAGCCTGGTCCACTATTATCCAGTATTCATTCAAATTGAAGAACAAGTATTCACAAATATGAATAGACTAGGGAAAAACCCAGTTGTGGTGTTTCCTGGTATAATACCCAGTTGTTACTGGACTTCCTACTGAAGTGGTGCTGTTACTAATGGTTCAGAATCCAAATGTTGTGTATGTTTTTTTATATTATTATAACTTTAATATTCTAGTATTATGTATATTGTGGCTTAAAATACATGTGATTAGTGAACTTTCAGATATGTATTGTATATTAAGAATTTAACATACACTTATTGAATTATTTGCCATTTGCAACAAGTACAATATAATGTTTACTACCCATTCCCTCCTGCAGTATGAATTTATAAAACACATAACTATAAAAATACTATACACAATAAAAATGACAATAAAAAGAACAATAAAGTGACAAATGGACGATATGTACATGTGTTAAATTGTACATAAAGGATATAAAAGCATTTTAAAGTGCCAGTAGTGCAGCAGCATCATGAATACAGTGCAGTACAGTAACTGTAATGAGTCCAGAAAGTCCAGCTCAGTATGACAGAGTAATGTTAATGACATGTTATGATAGTGTAATGTTAATGACATGTTATGATAGTGTAATGTTAATGACATGTTATGATAGTGTAATGTTAATGACATGTTATGATAGTGTAATGTTAATGATAATGTTATGATAGTGTAATGTTAATGACAATGTTATGATAGTGTAATGTTAATTGTTGTAATGTATATGATATCTGTTTTGTGTTACACCACTAGGGGAGCTCTAGTATAAAAGACCACCAGTATTGCACTTCTGCTGCTTCCGTATTGACAAGTGAACTCTGTACATGCTACCAGCTTTTCGATATAAAACAAACAAGTCTATACTGCACTCTTTTGTGGTCCGTATCATTGCTCAAGTTACTACATATTTTGGCGACGAGGTAAACTGGAAGAGTTTTTCTTTACATTTCGTTTTGTTTGTTAGCGTTAGCTAAAAAAACAGTGTGCAAACTAGCAAGAGGGATAAGCGGCTATCTTCATGAGTGAAAACGGTGAAGAGGAGCGTGTAGACGAGATAAACGGAGTGCCGGTGGCGGAAGGAGAGCCACGAGTTCAGATGGCCACGTTTGGAACGATCGGAGAATTTGTGGAGGGGGACGAGGACTGGACGGAGTACGAGGAAAGGTTGGGACACTTTTTCACGGCAAATGGAATTACAGAAGAAGCTAAACAGCGTTCGATTCTCCTGAGTGTGTGCGGGGCAAGGACCTACAAACTGATACGGAACTTATCCACGCCAAGGAAACCGGGGGAAATTCCATATGCTGACCTGGTCAAGCTCGTCGGGAACCACCACAACCCAAGGCCTTCGGTAATTGTACAGCGTTTCAAATTCCACAGCCATTTTAGGAAGTCAGGTCAGTCTGTAGCGAACTTTGTTGCAGAATTAAGGCAGTTTTCAGAACACTGTGAGTTTGGGGCAGTCTTAGATGACATGCTCCGCGACAGATTAGTGTGCGGCATTAATAATGACGCCATTCAGCGCCGTTTGCTGGGGAAACTCCACCATTGACTTTCAAAAAGGCACTTGAAACTTCTCAAGGAATGGAGATGGCGGCAAATCATGCAAAGGACATTCAAAAGGGTCAGCTAGGATCTCAATCTGTGGCTGTGCACCATGTACATAGAGAGGCTGTAAAATCAGCAAGGAGTGTTGAATGTTTTAGGTGTGCAGGGGCACACTACGCAAATAATTGCACATTTCTAGAAGCTGTTTGCCATACCTGTAATAACAAGGGGCACCTATCGAAAAAGTGCAGGAGTGCTAAAAATAAGCCTAAAAATGAAAAATGGAGAGGCCAGAAAAATCCAGCACCCACACATTACCTTGATGAAGATGAAGGAGATGCAGCCTGTGCGTTCAACATGTTTGCTGTGGATACCAACGAAGAACCACCTATGCCCTACTATGCCACCCTGACTGTGGAAGGAAAGGACATAAAGTTTGAAATTGATTCGGGGGCTACAGCATCGGTCATCAGTGAGGAGACCTACAGGAAGACATGGGGACACAAGCCACCTCCTGTTAAGCCATCAACCCTCAGACTTAGGACATATACAGGTCAGGCTATACCTCATCTGGGGGTGTTAAATGCAAACATTTCAGCTGCAGGTCAGAGGGCTCAAGGCAGATTTGTAATAGCCAAGGGTGGGGGCCCTAGTTTATTGGGTCGTGACTGGCTTCGTAAAATTAAGCTGAATTGGCATGATATCAAGTATGCAAACACTACAGAAGACATTCTGCAGCGCTACAGTGATGTGTTCAGGGAAGAACTAGGCACACTTAAGGGCATGACTGTGAAGCTCCATGTTGACCCTGAGGCAGTGCCACGTTTCTTCAAGCCCAGAGTGGTGCCCTATGCCATGAAGAGCAAAGTGGAGGAAGAGCTGGAGCGGTTGCAGGAGCTGGGCATCGTGGAACCTGTTCAGTTTTCAAGGTGGGCAGCACCCATCGTGCCTGTTCTGAAGCCAGATGGAACCGTACGGATTTGTGGAGACTACAAGTTGACCGTGAACCAGGTCTCAAAGCTAGAAGAGTATCCGTTGCCACGGGTGGATGACCTGTTTGCGACGCTGGCGGGAGGTAAGCTGTTCACGAAGCTTGATATGAGCCACGCTTACCAGCAGTTACTTTTAGATGAGGATTCGAAACAATATGTCACTGTAAATACACACAAAGGATTATTCAAGTACAACCGACTAGTGTTCGGAGTGGCGTCCAGCCCTGCCATTTTCCAAAGGACAATGGACACACTTTTGCAAGGCATTCCACAGGTAGCTGTGTACTTGGATGATATACTAATCACAGGGCCGACTGAGGCTAGGCACCTTGAAAACCTAGAGCAGGTGCTAAAGAGACTCTCAGAGGCAGGGCTACGCCTGAAACGTGAGAAGTGTGTGTTCATGGCAGAAAAAGTGACTTATCTGGGGCATATGATCACTGCAGAGGGGCTCCATCCATTGGAGGACAAAGTGCGGGCTATTAAGGAAGCTCCAAGCCCTAAGAACGTCACAGAACTCCGCTCATTCCTGGGTATGGTTAATTACTACGGGAAATTCCTGCAGGATCTCTCAAAAGTGTTATCTCCATTGTACAAGCTGCTGCACAATGAGACAAAGTGGCAGTGGTGCGCGGAGCAGGAGAAAGCATTTAAAGAAGTGAAAGAACTCCTACATTCAGCAAAGCTGCTGGTGCACTATGATCCAGAAAAAGAGATTGTGCTCTCATGTGATGCCTCCCCCTATGGTGTGGGGGCAGTCCTCTCCCATGTCATGGAAGATGGATCCGAGAGACCAGTGGGATTTGCCTCAAGGACGCTGACGGCTGCAGAGAAAGGTTACTCACAGTTAGACAAAGAGGGGCTAGCTGTGGTTTTTGCAGTAAAGCGTTTTCATCAGTATATATATGGCCGTGTGTTCAAGATCTACACCGACCATAAACCACTGATGAGCCTTTTCAGTGAGACGCGCTGTATTCCTCCGCTAGCGTCAGCAAGAATCCAACGGTGGGCACTCATCTTGTCAGCCTACCAGTACACCATTCGGTACAGAGCAGGGAGGGACAACGCAAATGCTGATGCATTGAGTCGCCTGCCATTGCTGGAGATGCCTGCCTCTACCTTTGTGCCGCCAGAGACTGTGTTTTCATTGGAACAGTTGTCACAGACACCTGTAAAGGCAGCCCAAGTCAAGCAGTGGACAGAGAGAGACCCAGTGCTGTCCAAAGTTAAGATGTACCTGCTACAGGGCTGGCCCAGTGTGGTTGTCAGTGAGGAACTGAAACCGTATACCAAACGCAAGACAGAACTCAGCCTACAGGATGGCTGCATTTTCTGGGGTGCAAGGGTAGTCGTCCCTCCCCCAGGTCGCTCACAGATTGTGGAAGAGATACATGAGACCCATCCAGGTGTGTCGCGAATGAAGAGCCTGGCAAGGTCCTATGTGTGGTGGCCCAAGATGGACTTAGATCTGGAGAACAAGGTGAGAGCATGCACACAATGCCAGTCTAATCAGCACATGTCACCACCAGCCCCATTGCATCCATGGGAGTGGCCAGACCACCCCTGGTCTAGACTACATCTGGACTTTGCTGGTCCGTTCATGGGGGAGATGTTTCTCATAATGGTGGATGCCCACTCGAAGTGGATAGAATCACACATCATGAGCAACATAACAGCACCCACAACCATAGACCAGCTCAGACAAGTTTTTGCAATCCATGGGTTGCCTGACAGTGTAGTTACGGATAATGGTCCAACTTTCACCAGTGAGCTGTTTGGTGAGTTTATGAAACAGAATGGAATTAGGCATGTTCGTACTGCTCCTTTCCACCCAGCCTCGAATGGATTGGCAGAGCGAGCTGTCCAGACGGTGAAGGAGGGTCTGAAGCGAATGAAAGGTGACTCTCTAAAAACCAGGCTTTCCCGTTTCCTTTTTAAATACCGCCTGACTCCACAGCCCACCACTGGACGTTCTCCAGCAGAGATGTTGATGGGGCATAGGCCTAAGTCAAAGCTGGACCTGCTGCGTCCAGACATCAAGGCCATGGTGGTGAGAAAGCAGGAAAAGCAGAAGGAGGGACATGATCAACATGCACGAGAGAGATCGCTGAAACCTGGTAATATAATCTATATGAGAAATTTCAGCAATAACTATAATCAGAAATGGCTACCGGGTGTTATACTGACGCAGAGGGGTCCTCTCTCATATGTTGTTGAACTAACTGATGGACGAGTGTTTCGCAGACATCAAGACCACATCCGCTTGCGTCATGACACAGGCCCAGAGATCGTCAGTACCTCAGAGTTTCCCCTGGTGAGCCAGACTACTGTGGGAGTATCACCAGAGGAAAGGTCACCCGGGGAAGAGTCTGCACCCCTGGTAGAGGAGGAACAGTTGACTATGGACCCACAGACACCTCCTGTGGACCTGGCACCTGAACCACCCAAAACACCTACACCAGCAGTTCCATCTACAGCACCGGAGATCGTACGCAGGTCACAGCGTGTTCGAAGACCTCCTGACAGACTGATTCTTAGTTAGTCACTTTAAGTGCTAAATTGAAGTAAATTGAATGTGTAGGTGCACATGTGTATAAAAGAAAATGACAAGTTTATTTGTATTCATGGAATGTTGAAATTTAGTGGGGGAGCAGTGTTGTAATGGATATGATATCTGTTTTGTGTTACACCACTAGGGGAGCTCTAGTATAAAAGACCACCAGTATTGCACTTCTGCTGCTTCCGTATTGACAAGTGAACTCTGTACATGCTACCAGCTTTTCGATATAAAACAAACAAGTCTATACTGCAAGTCTATACATTCTATCCACTTTTGTGGTCCGTATCATTGCTCAAGTTACTACATTAATGATAATGTTATGATAGTGTAATGTTAATGACATGTTATGATAGTGTAATGTTAATGACAATGTTATGATAGTGTAATGTTAATGACATGTTATGACAGTGTAATGTTAATGACAATGTTATGATAGTGTAATGTTAATGACATGTTATGAGAGTGTAATGTTAATGACAATGTTATGACAGTGTAATGTTAATGACATGTTATGACAGTGTAATGTTAATGACAATGTTATGACAGTGTAATGTTAATGACATGTTATGATAGTGTAATGTTAATGACAATGTTATGATAGTGTAATGTTAATGACAATGTTATGACAGTGTAATGTTAATGACAATGTTATGATAGTGTAATGTTAATGACAATGTTATGATAGTGTAATGTTAATGACAATGTTATGATAGTGTAATGTTAATGACAATGTTATGATAGTGTAATGTTAATGATAATGTTATGAGAGTGTAATGTTAATGACAATGCTATGACAGTGTAATGTTAATGACATGTTATGATAGTGTAATGTTAATGACAATGTTATGATAGTGTAATGTTAATGAAATTGTTATGACAGTGTAATGATAATGTGATGATAGTGTATTGTTAATGACAATGTTATGATAGTGTAATGTTAATGACAATGTTATGATAGTGTAATGTTAATGATAATGTTATGATAGTGTAATGTTAATGACATGTTATGATAGTGTAATGTTAATGACAATGTTATGATAGTGTAATGTTAATGACAATGTTATGATTGTGTAATGTTAATGACAATGTTATGATAGTGTAATGTTAATGACATATTATGATAGTGTAATGTTAATGACATGTTATGATAGTGGCAGCACTCTTAGCAGTTCAGTAGGTCACTGCCTGTGGATATAAACTGTCCTTAAACCTGGTAGTCCTTGTACAGATGCTGCAGAACCAGCGACAAGACGGCAGGGGGAGAAGAGATGGTTCCCAGGGTGGTTGCGGTCCTTAGTTATGGAGATGGTCACCTTGTTCTAAAGATCTCCTCAATGCATGGAATCAGTTGAATGTCTTCTGATATCCAACCCTGTGCTGTAAGTGTTTGCTCATTGAGTCCAACTGACCTGAGAGTCTCCAGTGTACAGTGTGGACTCCCCAGTCCAGCAGAGAGCAGCTTCACTCCTGAATCCTGCAGGTCGTTGGTACTCAGGTCCAGCTCTCTCAGACTGGAGGAGTTGGAGCTGAGAACTGAGGCCAGAGCTTCACAGCATATCTCTGACAGACGACAGCCATTCAGCCTTCACACAACATCAAGAGGAACATGTTAGGAACTGGGTTGAAAGGGCTTATTAGAATTAAAAGCACTTAAAAGCACTTAAAACCACCATTAAAACAGTCTTTACTAGCATTATGAATAAGAAATATAAGTTTAACAAATTATAACAGTTCTGTAGGTAAGATTTAACAGACAATATTGGAGTGTAATTTGTAGCCTGGTCCAGTATTGTCCAGTATTCATTCAAATTGAAAAACAAGTATTCACAAATATGAATAGACTAGGGAAAAACCCAGTTGTGGTGTTTCCTGGTATAATACCCAGTTGTTACTGGACTTCCTACTGAAGTGGTGCTGTTACTAATGGTTCACAATCCAAATGTTGTGTATGTTTTTTATATTATTATAACTTTAATATTGTAGTATTATGTATATTGTGGCTTAAAATACATGTGATTAGTGAACTTACAGAGATGTATTGTATATTAAGAATTTAACATACACCTTATATAATTAAGGCAACAACAACAGGTGACGTTATTCCTCTGATTAACTATTATTTAGGGGTCTGAAATTGTACTTTTATGGATGTAAATCAAGATTCAAGAGAATGATTTGCCATTTGCAACGAGTACAATATATTGCTTACTCCCAATTCCCTCCTGCAGTATGAATTTCTAAAACTTAATACAATAAAAATACTATACAAAATAGAAATGACAATAAAAATAACAATAAAGTGACTAATGGATGATATGTACATGTTTTGAAATGTACATAAAGCATATAAAAGCATTTTAAAGTGCCAGTAGTGCAGCAGCATCATGAATACAGTGCAGTACAGTAACTGTAATGAGTCCAGAAAGTCTAGTAAAGTATGACAGAGTAATGTTAATGACATGTTATGATAGTGTAATGTTAATGACATGTTATTATAGAGTAATGTTAATGACATGTTATGATAGAGTAATGTTAATGACATGTTATTATAGTGTAATGTTAATGACATGTTATGATAGTGTAATGTTAATGACAATGTTATGATAGTGTAATGTTAATGACAATGTTATGATAGTGTAATGTTAATGACAATGTTATGATAGTGTAATGTTAATGACAATGTTATGATAGTGTAAAGTTATTGACAATGTTATGATAGTGTAATGTTAATGAAATTGTTATGACAGTGTAATGTTAATGATAATGTTATGTAAGTGTAATGTTAATGACAATGTTATGATAGTGTAATGTTAATGACATGTTATGATAGTGGCAGCACTCCTAGCAGTTCAGTAGGTCACTGTCTGGGTATACAAACTATCTTTAAACCTGGTAGTACTTGTACAGATGCTGCAGAACCAGCGACCGGACGGGAGGGGGAGAAGAGATGGTGCCCAGGGTGGTTGCGGTTCTTAGTGATGGAGATGGTCACCTGGTTCTAAAGATCTCCTCAATTTGCTAATTGAGTCCAACTGACCTGAGAGTCTCCAGTGTACAGTGTGGACTCCCCAGTCCAGCAGAGAGCAGCTTCACTCCTGAATCCTGCAGGTCGTTGGTACTCAGGTCCAGCTCTCTCAGACTGGAGGAGTTGGAGCTGAGAACTGAGGCCAGAGCTTCACAGCATCTCTCTGACAGACGACAGCCATTCAGCCTTCACACAACATCAACAGGAACATGTTAGGAACTGGGTTGAAAGGGCTTATTAGAATTAAAACCACTTCAGTTGTTACTAGCATTATGAACAACAAATATAAGGTTAACAAATAACAGCGCTGTAGGTAAGATTGTACAGACAATATTGTAGTGTAATTTGTAGCCTGGTCTAGTATTGTCCAGTATTCATTCAAATTGAAGAACAAGTATTCACAAATATGAATAGGCTAGGGAAAAACCCAGTTGTGGTGTTTCCTGGTATAATACCCAGTTGTTACTGGACTTCCTACTGAAGTGGTGCTGTTACTAATGGTTCACAATCCAAATGTTGTGTAGTTTAGAAAATATATTATTAAAATAGGCTCCCTCATATAGCCTGCTCCAAGATCATATGTTTTGTTTATTATTATAACTTTCATAATCTTGTGTAATGTATATTGTGTATTAAAATACATGTTATTAGTGAATCCAAAGAGATGTATTGTTTATTAGTATAACTTTCATATTCTAGTATAATGAATATTGTGTATTATAATACATGTTATTAACAAACCTACAGAGATGTATTGTATATTGTTATGACTTTAATAATCTAGTATAATGTATATTTTATTGTAATACATGTTATTAGTGAACTGACAGATGTATTGTTTATTATTTCACTCATATGTTTTGTATATTATTATAACTTTCATATTCTAGTGTAATGTATATATATATATATATATATGTATATACAATCTAGTCTAATGTATATTGTGTATTATAATACATGTTATGAGTGAACCTACAGAGATGTATTGTATATTATTATAACTTTAATATTCTAGTATTATGTATATTGTGTATTAAATATATGTCATTATTGAACCTACAGAGATGTATTGTATATTATTATAACTTTTATATTCTAGTATAATGTATATTGTGTATTAAAGTACATGTTAATAGTGAACTCACCGAGATGTTTTGGAGGCTTTGACCACTGGCAGCAGCCTCAGAAGACCCTCCTCTGAAGCAGAGTATTTCTTCAGGTCAAACACGTCCAGCTCCTCTTCTGATGACAGTAAGATGAAGACCAGAGCTGACCACTGAGCAGGAGAGAGATCTTCTGTGGAGAGACTTCCTGATGTCAGGTACTGTTGGATCTCCTCCACCAGAGAACAGTCGTTCAGCTCATTCAGGCAGTGGAACAGATTGATGCTTCTCTCTGGAGAGAAATCTCCACTTATCTTCTTCTTGATGTAAGACACTGTTTTCTTATTGGTCTGTGAGCTACTTCCTGTCTGTCTCAGCAGACCTGGTAGGAGAATCTGATTGGTCTTCAGAGAGAGGCCCAGGAGGAAGCGGAGGAACAAGTCCAGGTGTCCGTTCTCACTCTGTAAGGCCTTGTCCACAGCACTCTGGTAAAGGAGTTGGACCTTTGTTTTCTTTCCAACAAGCATAGACCACTTGCCTCGCCGATGTTTATCTGAGAGCAGATTGACACCAGTGTCCATGAAGGACAGGAAGACATAAAGAGCAGCCAGAAACTCCTGGATGCTCAGATGGACAAAGCAGAACACCTTGTCCTGGTACAGCCCACACTCCTCTTTAAAGATCTGGGTGAACACTCCTGAGTACACTGAGGCTGCTCTGATATCCATGTCAC
>JANIIK010001448.1:0-15206 GCA_027704905.1 Muraenolepis orangiensis | reverse complement strand
CTGTGCTGTAAGTGTTTGCTCATTGAGTCCAACTGACCTGAGAGTCTCCAGTGTACAGTGTGGACTCCCCAGTCCAGCAGAGAGCAGCTTCACTCCTGAATCCTGCAGGTGGTTGGTACTCAGGTCCAGCTCTCTCAGACTGGAGGAGTTGGAGCTGAGAACTGAGGCCAGAGCTTCACAGCATCTCTCTGACAGACGACAGCCATTCAGCCTTCACACAACATCAACATGTTAGGAACTGTGTTGAAAGGGCTTATTAGAATTAAAACCACTTAAAACCACCATTAAAACACAGTCTTTACTAGCATTATGAATAAGAAATATAAGGTTAACAAAAAACAGTTATGTAGGTAAGATTTAACAGACAATATTGGAGTGTAATTTGTAGCCTGGTCCACTATTATCCAGTATTCATTCAAATTGAAGTATTCACAAATATGAATAGACTAGGGAAAACCCCAGTTGTGGTGTTTCCTGGTATAATACCCAGTTACTGGACTGGACTTCCTACTGAAGTGGTGCTGTTACTAATGGTTCAGAATCCAAATGTTGTGTATGTTTTTTTATATTATTATAACTTTAATATTCTAGTATTATGTATATTGTGGCTTAAAATACATGTGATTAGTGAACTTTCAGATATGTATTGTATATTAAGAATTTAACATACACTTATTGAATTATTTGCCATTTGCAACAAGTACAATATAATGTTTACTCCCCATTCCCTCCTGCAGTATGAATTTATAAAACACATAACTATAAAAATACTATACACAATAAAAATGACAATAAAAACAACAATAAAGTGACAAATGGACGATATGTACATGTGTTAAATTGTACATAAAGCATATAAAAGCATTTTAAAGTGCCAGTAGTGCAGCAGCATCATGAATACAGTGCAGTACAGTAACTGTAATGAGTCCAGAAAGTCCAGCTCAGTATCACAGAGTAATGTTAATGACATGTTATGATAGTGTAATGTTAATGACATGTTATGATAGTGTAATGTTAATGACATGTTATGATAGTGTAATGTTAATGACATGCTATGATAGTGTAATGTTAATGATAATGTTATGATAGTGTAATGTTAATGACAATGTTATGATAGTGTAATGTTAATTGTTGTAATGTATATGATATCTGTTTTGTGTTACACCACTAGGGGAGCTCTAGTATAAAAGACCACCAGTATTGCACTTCTGCTGCTTCCGTATTGACAAGTGAACTCTGTACATGCTACCAGCTTTTCGATATAAAACAAACAAGTCTATACTGCACTCTTTTGTGGTCCGTATCATTGCTCAAGTTACTACATATTTTGGCGACGAGGTAAACTGGAAGAGTTTTTCTTTACATTTCGTTTTGTTTGTTAGCGTTAGCTAAAAAAAACAGTGTGCAAACTAGCAAGAGGGCTAAGCGGCTATCTTCATGAGTGAAAACGGTGAAGAGGAGCGTGTAGACGAGATAAACGGAGTGCCGGTGGCGGAAGGAGAGCCACGAGTTCAGATGGCCACGTTTGGAACGATCGGAGAATTTGTGGAGGGGGACGAGGACTGGACGGAGTACGAGGAAAGGTTGGGACACTTTTTCACGGCAAATGGAATTACAGAAGAAGCTAAACAGCGTTCGATTCTCCTGAGTGTGTGCGGGGCAAGGACCTACAAACTGATACGGAACTTATCCACGCCAAGGAAACCGGGGGAAATTCCATATGCTGACCTGGTCAAGCTCGTCGGGAACCACCACAACCCAAGGCCTTCGGTAATTGTACAGCGTTTCAAATTCCACAGCCATTTTAGGAAGTCAGGTCAGTCTGTAGCGAACTTTGTTGCAGAATTAAGGCAGTTTTCAGAACACTGTGAGTTTGGGGCAGTCTTAGATGACATGCTCCGCGACAGATTAGTGTGCGGCATTAATAATGACGCCATTCAGCGCCGTTTGCTGGGGGAAACTCCACCATTGACTTTCAAAAAGGCACTTGAAACTTCTCAAGGAATGGAGATGGCGGCAAATCATGCAAAGGACATTCAAAAGGGTCAGCTAGGATCTCAATCTGTGGCTGTGCACCATGTACATAGAGAGGCTGTAAAATCAGCAAGGAGTGTTGAATGTTTTAGGTGTGGAGGGGCACACTACGCAAATAATTGCACATTTCTAGAAGCTGTTTGCCATACCTGTAATAACAAGGGGCACCTATCGAAAAAGTGCAGGAGTGCTAAAAATAAGCCTAAAAATGAAAAATGGAGAGGCCAGAAAAATCCAGCACCCACACATTACCTTGATGAAGATGAAGGAGATGCAGCCTGTGCGTTCAACATGTTTGCTGTGGATACCAACGAAGAACCACCTATGCCCTACTATGCCACCCTGACTGTGGAAGGAAAGGACATAAAGTTTGAAATTGATTCGGGGGCTACAGCATCGGTCATCAGTGAGGAGACCTACAGGAAGACATGGGGACACAAGCCACCTCCTGTTAAGCCATCAACCCTCAGACTTAGGACATATACAGGTCAGGCTATACCTCATCTGGGGGTGTTAAATGCAAACATTTCAGCTGCAGGTCAGAGGGCTCAAGGCAGATTTGTAATAGCCAAGGGTGGGGGCCCTAGTTTATTGGGTCGTGACTGGCTTCGTAAAATTAAGCTGAATTGGCATGATATCAAGTATGCAAACACTACAGAAGACATTCTGCAGCGCTACAGTGATGTGTTCAGGGAAGAACTAGGCACACTTAAGGGCATGACTGTGAAGCTCCATGTTGACCCTGAGGCAGTGCCACGTTTCTTCAAGCCCAGAGTGGTGCCCTATGCCATGAAGAGCAAAGTGGAGGAAGAGCTGGAGCGGTTGCAGGAGCTGGGCATCGTGGAACCTGTTCAGTTTTCAAGGTGGGCAGCACCCATCGTGCCTGTTCTGAAGCCAGATGGAACCGTACGGATTTGTGGAGACTACAAGTTGACCGTGAACCAGGTCTCAAAGCTAGAAGAGTATCCGTTGCCACGGGTGGATGACCTGTTTGCGACGCTGGCGGGAGGTAAGCTGTTCACGAAGCTTGATATGAGCCACGCTTACCAGCAGTTACTTTTAGATGAGGATTCGAAACAATATGTCACTGTAAATACACACAAAGGATTATTCAAGTACAACCGACTAGTGTTCGGAGTGGCGTCCAGCCCTGCCATTTTCCAAAGGACAATGGACACACTTTTGCAAGGCATTCCACAGGTAGCTGTGTACTTGGATGATATACTAATCACAGGGCCGACTGAGGCTAGGCACCTTGAAAACCTAGAGCAGGTGCTAAAGAGACTCTCAGAGGCAGGGCTACGCCTGAAACGTGAGAAGTGTGTGTTCATGGCAGAAAAAGTGACTTATCTGGGGCATATGATCACTGCAGAGGGGCTCCATCCATTGGAGGACAAAGTGCGGGCTATTAAGGAAGCTCCAAGCCCTAAGAACGTCACAGAACTCCGCTCATTCCTGGGTATGGTTAATTACTACGGGAAATTCCTGCAGGATCTCTCAAAAGTGTTATCTCCATTGTACAAGCTGCTGCACAATGAGACAAAGTGGCAGTGGTGCGCGGAGCAGGAGAAAGCATTTAAAGAAGTGAAAGAACTCCTACATTCAGCAAAGCTGCTGGTGCACTATGATCCAGAAAAAGAGATTGTGCTCTCATGTGATGCCTCCCCCTATGGTGTGGGGGCAGTCCTCTCCCATGTCATGGAAGATGGATCCGAGAGACCAGTGGGATTTGCCTCAAGGACGCTGACGGCTGCAGAGAAAGGTTACTCACAGTTAGACAAAGAGGGGCTAGCTGTGGTTTTTGCAGTAAAGCGTTTTCATCAGTATATATATGGCCGTGTGTTCAAGATCTACACCGACCATAAACCACTGATGAGCCTTTTCAGTGAGACGCGCTGTATTCCTCCGCTAGCGTCAGCAAGAATCCAACGGTGGGCACTCATCTTGTCAGCCTACCAGTACACCATTCAGTACAGAGCAGGGAGGGACAACGCAAATGCTGATGCATTGAGTCGCCTGCCATTGCTGGAGATGCCTGCCTCTACCTTTGTGCCGCCAGAGACTGTGTTTTCATTGGAACAGTTGTCACAGACACCTGTAAAGGCAGCCCAAGTCAAGCAGTGGACAGAGAGAGACCCAGTGCTGTCCAAAGTTAAGATGTACCTGCTACAGGGCTGGCCCAGTGTGGTTGTCAGTGAGGAACTGAAACCGTATACCAAACGCAAGACAGAACTCAGCCTACAGGATGGCTGCATTTTCTGGGGTGCAAGGGTAGTCGTCCCTCCCCCAGGTCGCTCACAGATTGTGGAAGAGATACATGAGACCCATCCAGGTGTGTCGCGAATGAAGAGCCTGGCAAGGTCCTATGTCTGGTGGCCCAAGATGGACTTAGATCTGGAGAACAAGGTGAGAGCATGCACACAATGCCAGTCTAATCAGCACATGTCACCACCAGCCCCATTGCATCCATGGGAGTGGCCAGACCACCCCTGGTCTAGACTACATCTGGACTTTGCTGGTCCGTTCATGGGGGAGATGTTTCTCATAATGGTGGATGCCCACTCGAAGTGGATAGAATCACACATCATGAGCAACATAACAGCACCCACAACCATAGACCAGCTCAGACAAGTTTTTGCAATCCATGGGTTGCCTGACAGTGTAGTTACGGATAATGGTCCAACTTTCACCAGTGAGCTGTTTGGTGAGTTTATGAAACAGAATGGAATTAGGCATGTTCGTACTGCTCCTTTCCACCCAGCCTCGAATGGATTGGCAGAGCGAGCTGTCCAGACGGTGAAGGAGGGTCTGAAGCGAATGAAAGGTGACTCTCTAAAAACCAGGCTTTCCCGTTTCCTTTTTAAATACCGCCTGACTCCACAGACCACCACTGGACGTTCTCCAGCAGAGATGTTGATGGGGCGTAGGCCTAAGTCAAAGCTGGACCTGCTGCGTCCAGACATCAAGGCCATGGTGGTGAGAAAGCAGGAAAAGCAGAAGGAGGGACATGATCAACATGCACGAGAGAGATCGCTGAAACCTGGTAATATAATCTATATGAGAAATTTCAGCAATAACTATAATCAGAAATGGCTACCGGGTGTTATCCTGACGCAGAGGGGTCCTCTCTCATATGTTGTTGAACTAACTGATGGACGAGTGTTTCGCAGACATCAAGACCACATCCGCTTGCGTCATGACACAGGCCCAGAGATCGTCAGTACCTCAGAGTTTCCCCTGGTGAGCCAGACTACTGTGGGAGTATCACCAGAGGAAAGGTCACCCGGGGAAGAGTCTGCACCCCTGGTAGAGGAGGAACAGTTGACTATGGACCCACAGACACCTCCTGTGGACCTGGCACCTGAACCACCCAAAACACCTACACCAGCAGTTCCATCTACAGCACCGGAGATCGTACGCAGGTCACAGCGTGTTCGAAGACCTCCTGACAGACTGATTCTTAGTTAGTCACTTTAAGTGCTAAATTGAAGTAAATTGAATGTGTAGGTGCACATGTGTATAAAAGAAAATGACAAGTTTATTTGTATTCATGGAATGTTGAAATTTAGTGGGGGAGCAGTGTTGTAATGTATATGATATCTGTTTTGTGTTACACCACTAGGGGAGCTCTAGTATAAAAGACCACCAGTATTGCACTTCTGCTGCTTCCGTATTGACAAGTGAACTCTGTACATGCTACCAGCTTTTCGATATAAAACAAACAAGTCTATACTGCACACTTTTGTGGTCCGTATCATTGCTCAAGTTACTACATTAATGATAATGTTATGATAGTGTAATGTTAATGACATGTTATGATAGTGTAATGTTAATGACAATGTTATGATAGTGTAATGTTAATGACATGTTATGAAAGTGTAATGTTAATGACAATGTTATGACAGTGTAATGTTAATGACAATGTTATGATAGTGTAATGTTAATGACATGTTATGATAGTGTAATGTTAATGACAATGTTATGATAGTGTAATGTTAATGACAATGTTATGATAGTGTATTGTTAATGACATGTTATGACAGTGTAATGTTAATGACAATGTTATGATAGTGTAATGTTAATGACATGTTATGAGAGTGTAATGTTAATGACAATGTTATGACAGTGTAATGTTAATGACATGTTATGACAGTGTAATGTTAATGACAATGTTATGACAGTGTAATGTTAATGACATGTTATGATAGTGTAATGTTAATGACAATGTTATGATAGTGTAATGTTAATGACAATGTTATGATAGTGTAATGTTAATGACAATGTTATGATAGTGTAATGTTAATGACAATGTTATGATAGTGTAATGTTAATGACAATGTTATGATAGTGTAATGTTAATGACAATGTTATGATAGTGTAATGTTAATGATAATGTTATGAGAGTGTAATGTTAATGACAATGCTATGACAGTGTAATGTTAATGACATGTTATGATAGTGTAATGTTAATGAAATTGTTATGACAGTGTAATGATAATGTGATGATAGTGTATTGTTAATGACAATGTTATGATAGTGTAATGTTAATGACAATGTTATGATAGTGTAATGTTAATGATAATGTTATGATAGTGTAATGTTAATGACATGTTATGATAGTGTAATGTTAATGACAATGTTATGATAGTGTAATGTTAATGACAATGTTATGATTGTGTAATGTTAATGACAATGTTATGATAGTGTAATGTTAATGACATATTATGATAGTGTAATGTTAATGACATGTTATGATAGTGGCAGCACTCTTAGCAGCTCAGTAGGTCACTGCCTGTGGATATAAACTGTCCTTAAACCTGGTAGTCCTTGTACAGATGCTGCAGAACCAGCGACAAGACGGCAGGGGGAGAAGAGATGGTTCCCAGGGTGGTTGCGGTCCTTAGTTATGGAGATGGTCACCTTGTTCTAAAGATCTCCTCAATGCATGGAATCAGTTGAATGTCTTCTGATATCCAACCCTGTGCTGTAAGTGTTTGCTCATTGAGTCCAACTGACCTGAGAGTCTCCAGTGTACAGTGTGGACTCCCCAGTCCAGCAGAGAGCAGCTTCAATCCTGAATCCTGCAGGTCGTTGGTACTCAGGTCCAGCTCTCTCAGACTGGAGGAGTTGGAGCTGAGAACTGAGGCCAGAGCTTCACAGCATATCTCTGACAGACGACAGCCATTCAGCCTTCACACAACATCAAGAGGAACATGTTAGGAACTGGGTTGAAAGGGCTTATTAGAATTAAAAGCACTTAAAACCACTTAAAACCACCATTAAAACACAGTCTTTACTAGCATTATGAATAAGAAATATAAGTTTAACAAATTATAACAGTTCTGTAGGTAAGATTTAACAGACAATATTGGAGTGTAATTTGTAGCCTGGTCCAGTATTGTCCAGTATTCATTCAAATTGAAAAACAAGTATTCACAAATATGAATAGACTAGGGAAAAACCCAGTTGTGGTGTTTCCTGGTATAATACCCAGTTGTTACTGGACTTCCTACTGAAGTGGTGCTGTTACTAATGGTTCACAATCCAAATGTTGTGTATGTTTTTTATATTATTATAACTTTAATATTGTAGTATTATGTATATTGTGGCTTAAAATACATGTGATTAGTGAACTTACAGAGATGTATTGTATATTAAGAATTTAACATACACCTTATATAATTAAGGCAACAACATCTTAAATATGTGACGTTATTCCTCTGATTAATTATTATTTAGGGGTCTGAAATTGTACTTTTATGGATGTAAATCAAGATTCAAGAGAATGATTTGCCATTTGCAACGAGTACAATATATTGCTTACTCCCAATTCCCTCCTGCAGTATGAATTTCTAAAACTTAATACAATAAAAATACTATACAAAATAGAAATGACAATAAAAATAACAATAAAGTGACTAATGGATGATATGTACATGTTTTGAATTGTACATAAAGCATATAAAAGCATTTTAAAGTGCCAGTAGTGCAGCAGCATCATGAATACAGTGCAGTGCAGTAACTGTGATGAGTCCAGAAAGTCTAGTAAAGTATGACAGAGTAATGTTAATGACATGTTATGATAGTGTAATGTTAATGACATGTTATTATAGAGTAATGTTAATGACATGTTATGATAGAGTAATGTTAATGACATGTTATTATAGTGTAATGTTAATGACATGTTATGATAGTGTAATGTTAATGACAATGTTATGATAGTGTAATGTTAATGACAATGTTATGGTAGTGTAATGTTAATGACAATGTTATGATAGTGTAATGTTAATGACAATGTTATGATAGTGTAATGTTATTGACAATGTTATGATAGTGTAATGTTAATGAAATTGTTATGACAGTGTAATGTTAATGATAATGTTATGTAAGTGTAATGTTAATGACAATGTTATGATAGTGTAATGTTAATGACATGTTATGATAGTGGCAGCACTCCTAGCAGTTCAGTAGGTCACTGTCTGGGTATACAAACTATCTTTAAACCTGGTAGTACTTGTACAGATGCTGCAGAACCAGCGACCGGACGGGAGGGGGAGAAGAGATGGTGCCCAGGGTGGTTGCGGTTCTTAGTGATGGAGATGGTCACCTGGTTCTAAAGATCTCCTCAATTTGCTAATTGAGTCCAACTGACCTGAGAGTCTCCAGTGTACAGTGTGGACTCCCCAGTCCAGCAGAGAGCAGCTTCACTCCTGAATCCTGCAGGTCGTTGGTACTCAGGTCCAGCTCTCTCAGACTGGAGGAGTTGGAGCTGAGAACTGAGGCCAGAGCTTCACAGCATCTCTCTGACAGATGACAGCCATTCAGCCTTCACACAACATCAACAGGAACATGTTAGGAACTGGGTTGAAAGGGCTTATTAGAATTAAAACCACTTCAGTTGTTACTAGCATTATGAACAACAAATATAAGGTTAACAAATAACAGCGCTGTAGGTAAGATTGTACAGACAATATTGTAGTGTAATTTGTAGCCTGGTCCAGTATTGTCCAGTATTCATTCAAATTGAAGAACAAGTATTCACAAATATGAATAGGCTAGGGAAAAACCCAGTTGTGGTGTTTCCTGGTATAATACCCAGTTGTTACTGGACTTCCTACTGAAGTGGTGCTGTTACTAATGGTTCACAATCCAAATGTTGTGTAGTTTAGAAAATATATTATTAAAATAGGCTCCCTCATATAGCCTGCTCCAAGATCATATGTTTTGTTTATTATTATAACTTTCATAATCTTGTGTAATGTATATTGTGTATTAAAATACATGTTATTAGTGAATCCAAAGAGATGTATTGTTTATTAGTATAACTTTCATATTCTAGTATCATGAATATTGTGTATTATAATACATGTTATTAACAAACCTACAGAGATGTATTGTATATTGTTATGACTTTAATAATCTAGTATAATGTATATTTTATTGTAATACATGTTATTAGTGAACTGACAGATGTATTGATTATTATTTCACTCATATGTTTTGTATATTATTATAACTTTCATATTCTAGTGTAATGTATATATATATATATATATATATATATGTATATACAATCTAGTCTAATGTATATTGTGTATTAAATATATGTCATTATTGAACCTACAGAGATGTATTGTATATTATTATAACTTTTATATTCTAGTATAATGTATATTGTGTATTAAATTACATGTTAATAGTGAACTCACCGAGATGTTTTGGAGGCTTTGACCACTGGCAGCAGCCTCAGAAGACCCTCCTCTGAAGCAGAGTATTTCTTCAGGTCAAACACATCCAGCTCCTCTTCTGATGACAGTAAGATGAAGACCAGAGCTGACCACTGAGCAGGAGAGAGATCTTCTGTGGAGAGACTTCCTGATGTCAGGTACTGTTGGATCTCCTCCACCAGAGAACAGTCGTTCAGCTCATTCAGGCAGTGGAACAGATTGATGCTTCTCTCTGGAGAGAAATCTCCACTTATCTTCTTCTTGATGTAAGACACTGTTTTCTTATTGGTCTGTGAGCTACTTCCTGTCTGTCTCAGCAGACCTGGTAGGAGAATCTGATTGGTCTTCAGAGAGAGGCCCAGGAGGAAGCGGAGGAACAAGTCCAGGTGTCCGTTCTCACTCTGTAAGGCCTTGTCCACAGCACTCTGGTAAAGGAGTTGGACCTTTGTTTTCTTTCCAACAAGCATAGACCACTTGCCTCGCCGATGTTTATCTGAGAGCAGATTGACACCAGTGTCCATGAAGGACAGGAAGACATAAAGAGCAGCCAGAAACTCCTGGATGCTCAGATGGACAAAGCAGAACACCTTGTCCTGGTACAGCCCACACTCCTCTTTAAAGATCTGGGTGAACACTCCTGAGTACACTGAGGCTGCTCTGATATCCATGTCACACTCTGCCAGGTCTGCCTCATAGAAGATCAGGTTGCCTTTCTCCAGCTGGTTAAAAGCCAGTTTTCCCAGAGCAACAATGATCTTCCTGCTCTCTGAACTCCAGACTGCATCTGTTTCAGCTCTCCCATGGTACTTCCTGTCCCCCTGTATGGACTGAACCCTCAGGAAGTGGATGTACATCTGAGTCACGGTGTGGGGCATCTCTTCTCCTGTCTGAGTTGTTTTGAAGAAGTCCTCCAGAACTGTAGCATTGATCCAACAGAAGATTGGGATGTGACACATGATGTTGAGGCTTCGGGATCTCTTGATGTGGGAGATGATTGTGCTGAACAGAGTCTCCTCTCTGAATCTCTTCCTGAAGTACGCCTCCTTCTGTGGGTCGGAGAACCCTCTCACCTCTGTCACCATGCCAACACACTCAGCAGGGATCTGATTGGCTGCTGCAGGGCGTGTGGTTATCCAGATGCGAGCGGAGGGAAGCAGGTCACCCCTGATGAGGTTTGTCAGCAGCACGTCCACCGAGGTCGACTTTGTGACATCTGTCCAGATCGGATTGTTCTGGAAGTCCAGAGGAAGTCGACACTCATCCAGACCGTCCAAGATGAAGACCACTTGGAACAGGTCGTATCTGAGGATTCCTTTGGTTTGAATAAAGAAGTGATGAAGAAGTTCCACCAAGCTAAACTCTTTCTCTTTCAGTAAATTCAGCTCTCTGAAAGTGAAGGGAAGCGTGAAGTGGATGTCATGGTTGGCTTTGCCTTCAGCCCAGTCCAGAGTGAACTTGTGTGTTAAGACGGTTTTACCAATGCCCGCCACTCCAGATGTCATTATGGTTCTGCTTGGTTGGTCTTGTCCAGGTAAGGGTTTAAAGATGTCTTCACATTTGATTGGTGTTTCCTCCTTGGCTGGTTTCCTGTAAGCAGTTTCAATCAGTCTGACCTCATGTTCCTTGTTAACCTCTCCACTGACTCTCTCTGTGATGAAGAGCTCTGTGTAGAAGTCATTCAGATCTGTTGACTGTCCTGCTTTAGCCATTCCCTCAAACACACGCCTGAACTTCTGCATCAGATGAGACTTGATGCTATGTTGGCACTGGACTGCAGCAGTTCCTAAATGAGAGAACCCATAAGACAGGTCTTATATGTGATAATGACTCAACAATATGATTGGTGTACTGACAGTACTATAATACAGCGGTTCTCAAACTGTGGTCCTGCAGGTGGTCCTTGGAAAAAAGCTGAATAAAATCCACTTTTTTACTATCAAGGATTTTCGGAGACCACCTCATATGTGACTTGCTCCATCGAATATATTTGAATAGTAATACATATAAAATCATTGCCAGTGTGTGCAGCACCGTGTGTGTGTGTGTGTGTGTACTGCAGGTGGTCCGTGGAAAAAAGCTGAATAAAATCCACTTTTTTACTATCAAGGATTTTCGGAGACCACCTCATATGTGACTTGCTCCATCGAATCCGTTACAAGCTTCAAAGTTTGTATTTATCATCTGAATTTGCCGAAACAAGTTTAATATTCTGAAAGCCATGACTTTGTTTATTTGAAATCAGATGCAAACAAACTCTCACGGACCCTGCCGTGTTACTTATGATTAATATAGGCCTTACATTTATAATTTCAGACGGAGGGAGGGGGGGCTGCGCTGCGGAAGAGCAGAGTGCAAGTGAGAGCTCTCATCTTCCCACGTGTGCGTGCAAAACCACAAACATGGATCGGTGGCTAGCATCAGGTGGTCTGAAGAGAAAAGATGTTAACGTTAATGAAGATCATGAGAGTGAGTCGGAGGCATCTACAAGCCAGATTCCGCCAAAAAAAACAAAAAAGTGAAGATTAAGTTAAAATACAATGTGAAATACTTAGAACTGGGATTTACATACACAGGCACCGAAGATGAGCCTTTGCCATTATAGGTTCTGTGCTACGAGACACTGGCTAACGAGAGCCTAAAACCAGCTAATCTTCGCCGTCACCTTGAGACAAAGCATGGAGAGTTGAAGTCCAAGCCAGTTGAGTTTTATTTAAAACAAGCTCCAAGAATTTCACAGTAGCAAAAACATCATGGAATCCACATCTACAGGTAGCAACAATGCTAAAGCAGTGGAAGTCTCATACAGATTGTCAAGGTTATCGCAAAAAATGGGAAAGCGCATACACTCGGTGAGGAGGTGGTGCTGTCATCAATTAAGGTGGCGGTGGGTGTTATGCTGGGTGAAAAGGCATGCAAGCAAATGGACTTGATTCCATTGTCAGACAGCACCGTACAGCGCAGAATTGAGGAAATGGCCAGCAATGTGAATGACCAGCTAATAGCGCGGATAAAAGCCAGTCGATTTTTTGCACTACAGTTGGATGAATCAACTGACATAGCTAACCTTGCCAACCTGCTCTCATACGTAAGGTATGAACACAACGAAGAAATAGAGGAGGACTTTCTCTTTTGTAAATGTTTGCCAACACGCACAACTGCAGAGGCACTTTTTGACATGTTGAACAGTTTCATAACGGAACATAGGATTGATTGGTCAAAATGTGTGGGCATTAGCACAGACGGGGCAGCAGCCATGTTAGGCCGACACAGTGGGCTTGTTAAACGTGTACAAGCAGTGGCTCCACAAACTAAATCAATCCACTGCAGCATCCACAGGGAGGCTCTCGCAGCCAAAAAAAATGCCTCCTGATCTCAAAATCAAATGCCTCCTGATCTCAAAATCAAGGCCGTCCACTGAATTCCCTGTTGTTTGCCGTTTTATGCGATGAGATGGGCAGTGATCACCGGCAATTACTTGTGCACACCGAGGTCCGGTGGCTATCGAGAGGAAAGGTGCTTGCGCGGCTCTACGAGTTGCGCGATGAAGTGAGAACGTTTTTACTTGACTCAAATTGAACTTCAGATCGCTCAGTGATGCCCGTGGCTTGCCAAGTTGGCATACCTGGCAGATACACGGTCAGTGACACTTTTTCACGTGCAAGACAAAGTTTAAGCTACAATCAAGAAGATGGAGATGTGGGCCAGGTGCCTGGAGCAGTCAAACTATGACTCGTTTGCAAACCTATCTGATTTTTTGGACACCGCGGAAATGCAGCTTCCAAATAGTGTGAAAAATGATGTCATGGAGCACTTGCACAGTTTGAAAACACAGCTACGGATGTACTTCCCTATCCCTGACACAACTGCGAACTGGATCAGAAATCCATTTGCGACCCTGGAGGATGACATCCTCGCAAACCTTACGTCCAGAGAGCAAGACAGCCTTGTTGAATTGTCCTGTGACAGTGCTTTAAAAGTGCAAGTTGTCCGCCGTCCTCTTTGAGAAACAGACACAACGCAGACAGACACCGGTCACATGTGCAACAAAAGTATCAGATAGGCTTCAATTTACTTTTGATTGTCTATAATTAACTATAAAAAAATATCTGCGTTTTAACACTACGTTTATATGTACTTATTTTTACGGTTTGCATATGAGGTGGTCCGCGAAAATCCTTGATGATAAATAGTGGTCCGCAGAATCAAAAAGTTTGAGAACCCCTGCTATAATACATTATAATTAACTATTACTATAATTGACTTGCTAGGCTGATATAACAAGATAGTGTTGCATCTCTTCAGATATTCTGCTGTTGATCTGCAGTATATTGTGTACCATTCTTTAACCTGATAGACCCACAATAATATAGAATATATTTATGTTATAATAATACCCAACATATCTGGATCAAATCACCTCTAAGAGGATATTTATCTGGAAAAGTCAGAAATATAATATTTCAATATTATATTATTATATTATATTATATAATATAATAATAGAGTCTCTTCTATGTTTTCTAAATAAGAGTCTCTTCTATGTTTTCTAAATAAGAGTCTCTTCTATGTTTTCTAAATAAGAGTCTCTTCTATGTGTTCCAAATAAGAGTCTCTTCTATGTTTTCTAAATAAGAGTCTCTTCTATGTTTTCTAAATAAGAGTCTCTTCTATGTTTTCTAAATAAGAGTCTCCTCTATGTTTTCTAAATAAGAGTCTCTTCTATGTTTTCTAAATAAGAGTCTCTTCTATGTTTTCTAAATAAGAGTCTCCTCTATGTTTTCTAAATAAGAGTCTCATCTATGTTTTCTAAATAAGAGTCTCTTCTATGTTCTCTAAATAAGAGTCTCTTCTATGTTTTCTAAATAAGAGTCTCTTCTATGTTTTCTAAATAAGAGTCTCTTCTATGTTTTCTAAATAAGTCTCTTCTATGTTCTCTAAATAAGAGTCTCTTCTATGTTTTCTAAATAAGAGTCTCTTCTATGTGTTCTAAATAAGAGTCTCTTCTATGTTTTCAAAATAAGAGTCTCTTCTATGTTTTCTAAATAAGAGTCTCTTCTATGTTTTCTAAATAAGAGTCTCCTCTATGTTTTCTAAATAAGAGTCTCTTCTATGTTTTCTAAATAAGAGTCTCTTCTATGTTTTCTAAATAAGAGTCTCTTCTATGTTTTCTAAATAAGAGTCTCCTCTATGTTTTCTAAATAAGTCTCTTCTATGTTTTCTAAATAAGAGTCTCTTCTATGTTTTCTAAATAAGAGTCTCTTCTATGTTCTCTAAATAAGAGTCTCTTACCACTCCTCAGTATGTCGGCCAGTTCCTCCTGGTTCATCTCCAGAAGGCAGAGCAGTGTGATGTCTGTCACTCCCTCTATGGCGCGCCTCCTCTGCTCCTCATTCTTCCCATCCTCCTCCTCCTCCTCCTCCTCCTCCTCCTCCTCCTCCTCCTCCT
>JANIIK010001447.1:0-20953 GCA_027704905.1 Muraenolepis orangiensis | reverse complement strand
CTCACCAGTTAACATGGAGGGGAAGAGGAGGGGCTTACCACATGGGCTCTGGGTGAGGATCAATATATTAGTAGAATCAGGAGGATTCTCTCCTATGGCTAACACAACTATAACAAGAATAATAATAATAGTAGTAATATGTATATAAACATTAATATTAATTCTAATAATAATATTAGTATTAATATTATTTAAACATTTATATTAATAATATTAATAACTAATCCTAATTAATTATTAATAAGTATTGTATATATATAATAATAATATGAATAATTATTGTACATATAATACTCATAATAATAATAATACTATTATTATTATAATTCTTAATAATAATACTAATAGTTTAATTAATAATTATAAAATAATAATATTCATAATTATAATACATTATAGTAATCACTATTCACTATATATAGTAAAAACTATTCACTATTCACACTAATAAATATTATTCTTCAATGGTCCTTATTTTAACCATAAGGATGATGATAATCATCTACACAACTACACAACTACAACAGTAGTTGTTATAATATAATATTAAATACACACACTAATATTAAAGGGAAAGCTGCTCCGTTTGGGTCTCTAAACGTGTTGGTCAGCATTTCTGATGTTTTGGACTGAAATGTAGAAAGTTATCAAACGGGGACATGTTGTCTACTTCCAGATCAGTGGTTTTCTATTGGCTCCGCCCCCTGGCTCCAGTGAGGGGGGGTTGGACAACGTTTGGCCACGCCCCTTAAACCTGCTCCTTTGGAACCCAAACTGTACATTTTTTATAAAACCTTTACGACTCTTTGGAAACTGGTAGGCAGACGGTCTGCTAAAACCTGATTAGATCCCTCATGTATCTTATCAATATTAATATTGATTAGATGGCGCATGTAACTTATCAATATTAATATTGATTAGATGACTCATGTATCTTATCAATATTAATATTGATTAGATGACTCATGTGTCTTATCAATATTGTAATCGATTAGATGAGTCATGTATCTTATCAATAATAATATTGATAAGATCCATCCTGTTCATTCACAGCAGGACGTCACCTCCTGCTGTGTGGATGGAGCTGTGTGGACCTTCCATCTAAAGAGTGAGTGTGTGTTGTGATGACTCAAACTAAACAGACACTCACACTTCTTTAGAGCTGGTTTCAGCCTCCATCCTCCACCGTGCTCCACCCTGGGGGGAACAAAGAGAGAGCAGTTGAAACATTCACACTCATGATCTGCTGGATCATCACTTTGTACACAACATGAGTTACAGCTGCCTTGGTAAACCACTTCATCTAGCGGCTGGTTGAATCCTTGTAGGAGACACGGTCCCTGAGAGGTGAGCTGTCCTCTCCGTACCTGAGAGTGTCCAGTCTCCAGCGTGGATCCTCCAGTCCAGCAGAGAGCAGCGTAACTCCTGAGTCTCCTGGGTGATTGTAGCTCAGGTCCAGCTCTCTCAGACGGGAGGGGTTGGAGCTCAGAGCTGAGGCCAGAGAAGAACAGCCTTCCTGTGTGACCAGACAGCCAGACAACCTGCACACACACATACTTGCTTGCTTATGGTTGTCCATCGAATCCGATGATGACGTCCACTTCTATCGGTGAGTTCTTTGGTGGCTGAATAGCCCTATCCTGGACCCACAAATCCTGTTGCAGGTAGGACAAGTGTATGTGGTGGTAGTAGCAACGGCAACTGTAGGTGTGTTCCTCCTGAGTCTCCTCTCCTGTCTCCTGGCTGTCCTTTCCTCCTCCAGCATTTGGGTCCCATCCCGGCACAGCTGGCGCCAGGTGTTACGATCAGCAGCAACATCCTCCAGGGCCTCAGGTCTGATTTTACATTTCTTTAACGCAGTCTTCAGCTGGTCTTTATAGCGCTTCTTCTGCCCTCCAGCAGAGCGTCGACCATGATGTAGCTGGCCATATAGCACTCTGCGAGGCAGGCGGTTTGAGGGCATCCTTACTACATGGCCCAGCCATCGTAGCTGGTGCTGAGTAATTGTGGCCTGCAGTTGGTCTTCGAGAGTACTTCAGAGTGAGGCACACGATCACGCCAGGTAATTCCCAGGATGCGCTGAAGGCAGCGTATGTGGAACTGCTCTAGGGCCCTGATGTGGCGGCTGTAAGTTACCCAGGCTTCGCAGCTGTAAAGGAGGGTAGTGATGCAGATGGCTTGGTAGACACAGACCTTCGTGCGGAGATGCAGGTTCTTGTTTTGAAAGACCCTACGCCGGAGTCTCCCAAAAGCAGCTGATGCCTGCTTTATCCTGTTTTGGACCTCATTGTCGATGGTGTTGTCCTCAGAGAGAATGCTCCCCAGGTATCTGAAGGATGGTACAACAGACAGTTGTTCACCAGCAGCAGTGAAGGTAGGTGGTGTAGATGGGATGTTGGCACTCCACTGGCAAACTACTTCCGTCTTGATGGTGTTGACGGTCAGTCCCATCCTGCTGTATGCTCTCACCGCAGCAGTAAGAACAGACTGGAGGTCTTGTGGATTGTGAGATACAAGAGCACAGTCGTCTGCATACTGTAGCTCAATGACTCTCTCCCTTTGCAGTTTGGTGGTTGCCTGGAGCCTCCTTACGTTGAAGAGGTTGCCATCTAGACGAAAGTCCACTGCCACACCGCTACTGTCCTCAATCTCCTTGTGGAGAAGCTGGGTGACACATAGCAGGAAGATGTTAAAAAGTACTGGTGCTAATACACACCCCTGCCTTACCCCTGTACGTACAGGGAAGGGGGAAGACTCTTGTCCTCCTATAGTCACCCGAGCAGTCATTCCATCATGAAATTGGCGGAGGATGTTGACAAACTTTTTGGGGCAGCCAAACCTGATAAGGACTTCCCATAAAAGTTCTCTCTGGACAGTGTCGAAGGCTTTGGAGAGATCGACAAAGGCCATGAACAGGTCCTGATGTTGTTCTCTGCACTTTTCCTGCAGCTGTCGAGCTGTGAAAATCATATCCACCGTGCTCCTGCTCTTCCTAAATCCACATTGTGATTCAGGCAGTATTGACTCGGTGGTGTTTTTAATCAGCCTCTGGAGCATGACCTTTGCCAGGACCTTACCAGCGACAGCAAGGAGCGAAATACCCCTGCTGTTGCCACAGACAGCCTTGTCACCCTTGTTTTTGTAAATGGTGACAATATTGGCGTCTCTCCATTGTTGTGGGACGTTCTCATCAGCCCAGACCTTGGTGATGTACCCGTGTAATGCTCTTGTACAGAGGTAGCCTCCTTGTTTCAGCAGCTCAGCAGGGATGTTGTCATTACCAGGGGACTTGTTGTTTTTAAGGGAACGGATAGCTGATTGGACCTCCAGGAAGGTTGGGGGCTGGTCTAGATTGTGCATAGGAGGAAGTGTAGGCAGGTCGTCAAGAACGGTGGGGTCTGCATCAGAGTCCTGATTAAGCAGGGTACCAAAATGTTCAGCCCATCTCAGCAGAATGCTATGCTGGTCCTTCAGGACTGTCAGGCCATCTGCTGTTTTCAGGGGAGTGATACAGCGGCTCATTGGGCCGTAGATCTTCTTGACAGCATTGTAAAAATTGTGCATGTCATTTTTATCGGCAAAAGACTGGATTTCGTGTGCCTTTTTAGTCCACCACTCATTCTGCATGACCCGAGTAGCCCTTTGTACTTCCCGACGAACTCTCTGCCATTGCTGCCTGGTGCTACTGGACGAGGGGTTCTCCAACGTTGCCCGATGTGCTCTGTGCATGTCCTTCAGCAAGTCATGGATGGTTTCTGAGTTTTCATCAAACCAGTCTTGGTGGTTCTTGCTCTTATAGCCGATTGTTTGGGCTGCTGCCTCATAGAGAGCCGAGCTGACAGAGTTCCACTTCTGGTCCATGGTGTTCTCAGATGAGCTCAAGGACAACTCAATCCCCCCCAGTTTCTCAGCCAGGGAGCAACGGAATTCATTCCTTGCATCAGGGTTTTCCAGGCGGGTGCAATCTAGTCGCCTCCTTCTGGGTCCTTGCAGCCGCAATGGGGGGCGCACTTGCATGTGGACCTTGGCCATGATCAGGCGGTGATCTGTCCAGCATTCTGCACCTCTCATGGCACGGGTGATGTGAACGTCTCTGATGTCACTACGCCTCACAATGACATAGTCTATCAGGTGCCAGTGTTTGGAACGAGGGTGCATCCACGAAGTCTTGTATTTAGTCTTCTGCTGGAAGATAGTGTTGGTTATGGTCAGGTTATGCTCAGAGCAGAGAGTGAGTAATCTCAACCCATTTGCGTTAACCTGGCCAACTCCATGCCTGCCAAGCACTCCACTCCATATGCTGCTGTTTTGTCCCACTCTGGCGTTAAAATCACCAAGCAAGAAAATCTTGTCATTCTTGGGGATCCGGCGAAGAGCCTCGTCCAGTGACTGGTAGAAAGAGTCCTTGGCCTCACTCTCGGATGGCAGGGTCGGTGCATATGCACTGAGAAGTGTGGCGAAGCGGTTCTTAACCAGGGGGATACGGAGGGTCATTAGTCTCTCACTAATGCCAACAGGTGTTTCAGCGAGTCTTGGTAGTAGAGTGTTTTTTATGGCTAGTCCTACACCATGCAGATGTTGTCCTCCTGACGGGTAACCTTTCCAGAAGAACGTGTAGCCCATCCCTTCCTCTGTTAGAGAGCCTTCATCCAGGATTCTGGTCTCACTCAGAGCAGCAATGTCGATGTTGTAGCGACTCAGCTCAGCAGCAACCAGTGCTGTTCTCCTATGAGGTCTGTCAGAGCTGCCATACGAGTCCAGGAGAGTCCTTACATTCCATGTTGCCAGTCTTAAGTTGCATGATTTCCGTGATTTCCGTCCGTAATTTTTATTTGTATTTCGACCGCGGTAATGGAACGGCCCGATAGGTGCGGTATCCTATCCAAGCGAGGTTGAGTGGACAATTTTTAGGCCACCTTTTCTAGGCCCTTCCCCAATTGGGGTGAGCAGTGTGGCCCCTAAATAGGGCTGCTCAAACGCACAGGGGTCTGCCGAAAACAGCTTCCACTCAGTCCGAGCTGTTAGCGACCTATACCCTGTGCTGCTGCCGTGCAGGGTTCTTAGCTAAGAGCTTCCAGTTCATTCGTACCTGCTCCCGTCACCAGAACCCCAACGCCGCCAGACTTCAACACGATGTAAGGTCCAGGTACTTCACCATGGTCAGAAGTGGATACCTGCGCAAGGAAGTTTTTAAGTGCCATAGGGGGTGCGCACTTCCCAATAGCACTATCTTCACCACGATGAGGTAAACCCGGTGGCGTGGGTGACCCATGACGACCAGTCCCCCATCCTGGCTGCAGGAGGCTACCGGGTCCTTGGTTTTTTAAGGCCCTCCTATAGCGCACCGCCAGCGCATTGCTTTTCTGTCAGGGTGTGCTCCCTTAGCCTTTGCCTAAATAGGCTTACCCACAAGGCAGCGGGGCTATTTACCCACAAGGCAGCGGGCCTATTTACCCACAAGGCAGCGGGGCTATTTACCCATAGTTGGGGCAGTGGTTGACGGGCGTCAGGGCGTGTCCACGCGACGGTGGGCCTATACGCCGCGTCTCTGGGGCCCCCTGCTGCTCCGAGATCCCCTCCAGTTTAGCCTGGGTCCTCAAGGACCCAGTTACCATGTGTGGCCACGGGGAGGCACTGCATGAGTCTTGGTGGTGGAGAGGCTGTGGACCAGCAGGAGGAGACTCACACACTCGGCTCCTCTTTTCACCCCCCGAGGGGGGCTAGCTGGCGGCGGTAGCTGTAAGCAGAGAGTAGCGAGCAGAAAGCGGCATGCAACATGCACTATCTCCAAACATCTCTATTCTACTACGCCACTGCACTAGACGCGTCACACGCACCCTGTGTTTGCACACACACCCACTGATATCAAACCCTGGGCTGTAAGTGGTTGCTCATTGAGTCCAACTGACCTGAGAGTCTCCAGTGTACAGTGTGGACTCCCCAGTCCAGCAGAGAGCAGCTTCATTCCTGAATCCTGCAGGTCGTTGGTACTCAGGTCCAGCTCTCTCAGACTGGAGGAGTTGGAGCTGAGAACTGAGGCCAGAGCTTCACAGCATCTCTCTGACAGATCACAGCCATTCAGCCTTCACACAACATCAACAGGAACATGTTAGGAACTGTGTTGAGAGGGCTTATTAGAATTAAAACCACTTTAAACCACTTTAAACCACTTAAAATACAGTCTTTACTAGCATTAGGAATAAGAAATAAAAGTTTAACAAATGATAACAGTTCTGTAGGTAAGATTTAACAGCCAATATTGGAGTGTAATTTGTAGCCTGGTCCAGTTTTGTCCAGTATTCATTCAAATTGAAAAACAAGTATTCACAAATATGAATAGGCTAAGGCCGCCCCCCCTAAACCACACGCACAAACAAAATATTTAAAAAAATAATAATAAAAAAAAAAAAAATTATATATATAGAAATGTGTGTGTTTAAAATATGGAATGCAGAAATCCCAGAAATATGTTTAAAATATGATTTTAAAATAATTTGCGCAACATAATATGCTTTTCCTAGTACACATATGCCTAGTACACTGCAGCCTTAAGGGCGCATTTGTGTGACAATGCTGCTGGGGCGCTTTTCAAATCGCCCCACGGAGGCGGGTCTCTGTAGCAGTTTAGCCAATTGCTGATTCAAGATATAAACGAGTGACATAAAATGTAGCCAATCAGCGTCCTCAAAATGTGTTCCCGTGGGGCGCTTTTCAAATCGCCCCACGGAAGTCTTTGGAGCATCGAGCATCGTCATTTGTGTGCGTCACAGTGTACTACTAGGAAAGGCATATTATGTTCTGTCTCTGCGGGCGCCATTTTAACTACAACAAGTTCAACAATGGCGAGCGTGAGCACTACTCCAAGACTCAACCCGGTCCCTAACTCGGTGAGCACTACCCCAAGACTCAACCCGGTCCCTAACTCGGTGAGCACTACCCCAAGACTCAACCCGGTCCCTAACTCGGTGAGCACTACCCCAAGACTCAACCCGGTCCCTAGCTCATTCAAGAGCCGTTTGAGAGAATAAGTTTGGCGGACAAACTTAAGGTGAAAGATCTGGGCCCAGATCAACCTGATATTGTGTTTTCATGTTTTCATTTTCTGACTGACATTTGAGTTAAGTTTCTCAGTTAGAGAGATACAATTTTCTATGTTTTACTGCATTTTACTGCAGCAACCCTGCACACTTACTCCTCAGAATGGACTGTTTAACAAGTCACTAAATTACAGTTGTATCTATGGGACCGTGTCATTTCAGTTTTTGAGCAGCCCCGAGCAAAAGCAATGGTGTGTTGAAGGGTGTTGTTTTTACATGTCCCAAGGAAGGTTTATATGTTTATATGTTCACATCCATTGACACACTTATTTGAATTTAAAAACCAACACTGGACAGTTAATGAGTGTGTGGGTTGGAGTTGGAATACAGTTCTTGATATTGTAATAAAAGTCCTGATTGAAATGTCTTTTCAGCAATTTCTTACAGCTAATTCTCATTTAGATTTATAGTATAGCTTTGGTTTGCTTGGTATTGGTTTGCTTGTCCTGGTAAGCTAACTTGGTAATAGAAGTTGAACAAACAAAGTTTTACATGTTGAGCCAACTTGATAGACATTTGTAAAAACTTGATAAAATAAGTTTAAGCAACATCTTTTTAAGTTATCTTAACTAATATTTTCTAGTCAAAATAACTTGACACATGAAGTTGTGTCAACAGACTACAAGTTGTATCAACTAATTTATTGAAGTGTAATCAACTTGACACTAAATGTTGAATCAACTTGACTAAACTTAACTCAGTCAAAGCAAGAAGATGACTTGACTTAGTCAAGTTGAGTCAACAAATCATTTTTAACAGTGTAGCTGTTCAACTTGATGAAGGCTACAGGATAGGGATCTGTCAACACAATGAGGAGGTGGACAAAAACACATCCTGTCTAAAATAATAGACTGTGTGAAGTTCTGTGGTGCCTTTGAGCTGGCCTTGCGTGGCCATGATGAAAGTGATGGACAGAAGGGCGACACAAGTAATTGTATATAATGTAATTAACAATATGTAATTGTAAATAAAAAAAATGGTATAGCCCCCCCTGGTGAAAAATGCACCAGCCGCCACTGTATATAACTACTACCCATTATAAACATGATAACCCTTTATCTTATAAACATGAAAACCCTGTCTATTATAGAACTATAACACATTATAAACATGATAACCCTGTCTATTTTAGAACTATAACACATTATAAACATGATTTCTCTGTCAATTATATAACTATAACCCATTATAAACATTTTCTACTCAATATTTGAATGCTATAAAATAAACATAATAATACAGTTTCAGTCATGAACCTTTTGATGATAATCAATAGTCTAAATGTGTTAAAGTCTGTGCTTCAAATGGACTAAAAGTATCGTCAGAGACGGTGTGTGTCTGAGCTTCTAGTCATCAGAGCTCTCTGTCTATGGTTCATATTTTAATAAAGTTATTATTGTGTATGACTGAGTGAAGTCCTGGAACAACAGCCTAGAAGAGGTTGAAGTGGACCAACTGGTTGGTTCACTATATCTTACTGCCTTGATACCGCCCTGACCTTCAGAGAACAGAACAACAATCCTTGTCCCCGTAGCTCAGTGTCATCAGTAGGGGTCGATGGTAGCCGATGACATTGCCTCACAACAGCTTTAGCAGCACAAAGTGCACATATTCTTCTGCTTGTCTTTCCTCATTTAAAACGCCCTGAGAAACATTTAATACCTAAAAACCTTCAGGCCTAAAAACCTTTTGATTTAGGAAGGCCTTTTTATGTTAATATTAGTGCTCACTATATTCAGTAATTGTATTGTGTGTGTTTGCCATGTTTTTAACGTTGAAGCACTCTGATATGCTCTTTTAATTGAAAAGTGCAATATAAATAAAATGATTACCATAATCCTAATCATTATTATTATTATTAAAGTGCCATAGAGTCTTCCTGAGTGTCCTGACCAGACGTGTAGCGGACTGTGTAGCTGGAAGGCTGGAGATGTAGACTCAACCTTCTATTAGAGCGGGGGGCTTGGACTTGGGGTTCATGGAAGTCCATTCCAAAGGTTGCTGATCACTAACAAGGGTGAAAGGTGCTCCGTAAATGTACATGTGGAAATGTTCACAGCCCCACACAATGGAAAGAGCCTCAGGTTCTGTTTGTGAGTGTGTTTGTTCAATGGCAGACAGCGCTCTACTGGCAGAGCTCATCACCCTAGGGGCCCTGGGGCCATTCCTTTGTGCCAACACGGCCCCAGACCTACATGCCTCAACGTGTGTGTGTGTGTGTGTGTGTGTGTGTGTGTGTGTGTGTGTGTGTGTGTTTGTGTGTGTGCCTGCCTGCCTGTAAAGGGTGGAACCCAAAACAAACCAGGAAACAACACAAGAAGAATCCAACCCAACATCCCTGTCTATTATAGAATTTTAACCCCTTATAAACATGATAACCCTTTACATTATAGATCTATAACCCATTATAAACATGATAACCCTGTATTATATAACTACTACCCATTATAAACATGATAACCCTGTCTATTATAGAACTATAACCCATTATAAACATGATAACCTTGTCTATTTTAGAACTATAACACATTATAAACATGATAACCCTGCATATTATATAACTATAACACATTATAAACATGATAACCCTGTCTATTTTAGAACTATAACACATTATAAACATGATAACCCTGCATATTATATAACTATAACCCATTATAAACATGATAACCTTGTCTAAAATAGAAACATGACCCGCTAAAAATCATGTCATCACATTTATTATACTGTTTATGGTCAGTTTTCTACTCAATATTTGAATGCTATAAAATGAACATAATAATACAGTTTCAGTCATGAACCTTTTGATGACATGATAATCAATAGTCTAAATGTGTTAAAGTCTGTGCTTCAAATTGACTAAAAGTATCGTCACAGACGGTGTGTGTCTGAGCTTCTAGTCATCAGAGCTCTCTGTCTATGGTTCATATTTTAATAAAGTTATTATTGTGTATGACTGAGTGAAGTCCTGGAACAACAGCCTAGAAGAGGTTGAAGTGGACCAACTGGTTGGTTCACTATATCTTACTGCCTTGATACCGAGTCGGACGCTTCAGTGTTGATCACTTCATTACAGCAGGAAGACGACTAAGGTACTGTAGTCAACTCTGATCTGTGATATATCATACATATATATCACTAATATATCATCATATATCACTTTATTACAGCAGGAAGAAGACTAAGGTAATGTAGTCAACTCTGATCTGTGATATATCATACATATATATCACTAATATATCATCATGTATCACTTTATTACAGCAGGAAGACGACTGTAGTCAATTCTGATCCCTGATGTATTATAAATCTATCTATATAAATATGTATCACTTGTGTATAATATCAATAGGTTGATTGAACTGCTTAAGTCCTGACATTAATAGCTCTTAGCATGTTGTATATTCTAGCAAGTGTATATCCTTAATGTTGATAACACGCTCTTATCACAGCTACTTAAGCAGGTGACCTGGCAGTACCACATTGTGTTATTCATCTTGTTAATATTAATACTTGTGAACTGCTCTATTGTTATGTTGGCGTACCTCAGTGTTATGCTATTGTCTGCTTCAACTAATGTACACCTTGTAAGTCGCTTTGGATAAAAGCGTCTGCCAAATGCCCTAAATGTAAATGTAATTGTTTAAACTGATTGAACTGTTTAACACGTTATTACATGTTATTTAAATGTTATGTTATGTAGCCAACTTGAAACCTCTCACTGTTATATAAAGTTAATCAGTCACACTGCTAATTCAACTGATATTTTACTATTTATTACTTAGAAGGAGCAGTTAGGGGTTAGAGGTCACTAAGGACCTTTACCTCACTAACCCCACATCCTGCTTGGTAGTATAGTCCTCAGGGTTAACCTGAAGTGACTCACTAACCCCACATCCTGCTTGGTAGTATAGTCCTCAGGGTTAACCTGAAGTGACTCACTAACCCCACATCCTGCTTGGTAGTATAGTCCTCAGGGTTAACCTGAAGTGACTCACTAACCCCACATCCTGCTTGGTAGTATAGTCCTCAGGGTTAACCTGAAGTGACTCACTAACCCCACATCCTGCTTGGTAGTATAGTCCTCAGGGTTAACCTGAAGTGACTCACTAACCCCACATCCTGCTTGGTAGTATAGTCCTCAGGGTTAACCTGAAGTGACTCACTAACCCCACATCCTGCTTGGTAGTATAGTCCTCAGGGTTAACCTGAAGTGACTCACTAACCCCACATCCTGCTTGGTAGTATAGTCCTCAGGGTTAACCTGAAGTGACACACTAACCCCACATCCTGCTTGGTAGTATAGTCCTCAGGGTTAACCTGAAGTGACTCACTAACCCCACATCCTGCTCGGTAGTATAGTCCTCAGGGTTAACCTGAAGTGACTCACTAACCCCACATCCTGCTTGGTAGTATAGTCCTCAGGGTTAACCTGAAGTGACTCACTAACCCCACATCCTGCTTGGTAGTATAGTCCTCAGGGAAGCAGCATGTGAGGCTCACAGCAGGAGTCACCGTGATAACTGAACTGAGATCAGTCTCAGCTTGGTATCTGAAACTGAAGATTCTGCTATTCCCTGAATTCTGTCTTAACATCTCTGGTTAACCTGCAAATCCAGCTCCTTGAAATCGGCTGGGGTCTCCGGTCTGCTATGAATGAGGAGAGAGAGGAGGGGGATCCTACCTCTAAAAGCTCTCTGTCTGGGGAACATGGCCTCCAGAGCAGAGCTAACAGGTGAGAAGAGGATCTCTAAGTGTCTGTGACTGTGGTCCATCTCAGAGCTCAGCAGTGATTAGATTAGATTAGACTAGATTAGATTAGATTAGATTCAAATGTATTGTCATTGTACAGCACAAGTAAAGTACAGCAAAAATAACGTAGCATCTAACCAGAGTGCACATGTTGCAGTAAAGTGCAGGTGATATAGTTTACAGGGTTCGGGTTACATTTACAGTTACAGGTTAAAGACAGTCTAGGTATAGATGTGATATGATCATAATAATAGGTATATGAATATACAGGTAAGAGAGACTTTAACAGCTAGTGATCAGGGGTATGCAGTGAAAGCAGGATAAATACTGTATATATAAATGTAAATGTATATAGAAGTGAGCATATATAAATGTGTGTCATATATCAATGTGTATAGAGGAGTAGGATCAGTTCTATAACAGATGAACATGTATGTCAGGTACAGTAAGCAGGTATCTTAGTAATAAACATGTCAACTATAGAGAGGAGGGAGTTGAGATACAGTTTTTACAGTTAGTCAAAGACATTGGTGGTGATTTATTATTATAGGTGTTGAGCAGAGGGGGGGCAGAGGGGGGGGGGGCAGCGAGGGGGGGGGGCAGCGAGGGGGGGGGGCAGCAGGGGGGGGCAGCAGGGGGGGCAGCAGAGGGGGGGGGTGGCAGCAGAGGGGGGGGGGGCAGAGGGGGGTGGGGGCTGTCATGGTGGTGCAGAGTTCAGAGGAGGGGGTGGGGCGTGGAGCAGAGTTCAGGGAGATGACAGCTGAGGGGAAGAAGCTGTTCCTAAGCCTGCTTGACTTGGAACAAAGGTTTCTATAGCGCCTCCCGGAGGGGAGGAGGGCTAACAGTCCATGGTTGGGGTGAGAGGGGTCATCCACTATTTTTTTTTATCAGGACACCATCGTTAGTGTCAGTAAAAGCTGTGTGTGTGTTGTGTTGAAGCCCAGAGCAGAAGGAGAGAGCAGACTCCCCTGGACCCAGCTGTGTCTCCATGAAGAGTGACCGGTCTATGGAACAGCCTCGTGTTCAGTTTAAAGATGGGAATCAGTCTATTGAGAAGAGGTGAGGATTGATCAGATTATAACAATTCAGCATCTATTGAACATCCATAAATCCTGGCTCTTGTTGTTCTAGAAGGATACAGGAGAGAGCAGACTCCCCTGGACCCAGCTGTGTCTCCATGAAGAGTGACCGGTCTATGGATCTACCTGATTCCTTTAAAGATGGGAATCAGTCTATTGAGAAGAGGTGAGGATTCATCTGAGATTATTAATATACAGTATCTAGTGAACATCCATAGATAGAGAGGAGAGGGAGGAGTTTCAAACAGGTGATGAAAACTGACCACTTGGTTTCTACTAGACTCTGCTAATACTGATGTTTTGACTACAGGAGAAATAATACAATTATACGTTGTGAGAATACGTTATACACTGTGTGTGTGTTTTTTTTGTGTGTTCTCCACAGACGACACCAGGAGAGGTCAAAGGTTACCAGTGCTGGGTCTGTACAGCAGCATCAAACAGAGCTGATCAAGGTGTGTAAAAGTCCAACAAGACATTAGCCTTCAGCTCTACATGAACATTAAAAAGCATCTCTTGTGGTGCTCAGAGTCTCCAGGCTTCCCTCTTTAGACCAGACGTGAATCAAGGACAGATGCTTCTGATGTCCTCAGCTCACAGGAAAGTTCTCATTCATGTTCTGTTCCAGAGGGCTGAGGAGAACGCACACGCTTTTCTAGACCAGGAGCTGAAGAAGCTCTGGAGGGTTCTCTTCCCACATGACCCACAAGGCTCAGAGAGTCAGAGGGAGGAGGAGGAGGAGGAGGAAGAGGAGGAGGAGGAGGAGGAGGAGGAGGAGGAGGAGGAGGAGGAGGAGGTGGATGATAAGAAAGAGGAGCAGAGGAGGCGCGCCATAGAGGGAGTGACAGACATCACACTGCTCTGCCTTATGGAGATGAACCAGGAGGAACTGGCCGACATACTGAGGAGTGGTAAGAGACTCTTATTTAGAAAACATAGAAGAGACTCTTATTTAGAAAACATAGAAGAGACTCTTATTTAGAAAACATAGAGGAGACTCTTATTTAGAAAACATAGAAGAGACTCTTATTTAGAAAACATAGAAGAGACTCTTATTTAGAAAACATAGAAGAGACTCTTATTTAGAATACATAGAAGACTCTTATTTAGAAAACATAGAAGAGACTCTTATTTAGAAAACATAGAAGAGACTCTTATTTAGAAAACATAGAAGAGACTCTTATTTAGAAAACATAGAAGAGACTCTTATTTTGAAAACATAGAAGAGACTCTTATTGAGAAAACATAGAAGAGACTCTTATTTAGAAAACATAGAAGAGACTCTTATTTAGAAAACATAGAGGAGACTCTTATTGAGAAAACATAAAAGAGACTCTTATTTAGAAAACATAGTAGAGACTCTTATTTTGAAAACAGAAGAGACTCAAACAGAGACTTGTTTAAAATATTTCTACATTTCTATCTTTTCCAGATAAATCTCCTCTTGGAGGTCAAATGGTTTGATCCAGATGTGTAGGGTTAATGTGAGGCTTTCAGGTTGAGTGGTTTAATCCAAGGGCAGATATGTAGGGTTATTGTAGGGGCTTTCAGCTTTAGTGGTTTAATCCAGATATTTAGGGTTATTGTTATATATTATATATATATATTATATATATATGTATATTATATATTATTGTAGGTCTATTAGGTTAAAGAATGTTACAAAATATACTGCAGATGAACAGCCTGTCAACATACCTGAAGAGATGAAACACTATCTTGTTATATCAGCATATCAAGTCAGTAATAGTAATAGTATAGTAATAGTTAATTATAATGTATTATAGTACTGTCATTACACCAATCATATTGTTGTGTCAATATCACGTATAAGACCTGTCTTCTGGGTTCTCTCATTTAGGAACTACTGCAGTCCAGTGCCAACATAACATCAAGTCTCATCTGATGCAGAAGTTCAGGCGTGTGTTTGAGGGAATCGCTAAAGCAGGACAGTCAATAGATCTGAATGACTTCTACACAGAGCTCTTCATCACAGAGAGAATCAGTGGAGAGGTCAACAAGGAACATGAGGTCAGACTGATTGAAACAGCTTCCAGGAAACCAGCCAAGGAGGAAACACCAATCAAATGTGAAGACATCTTTAAACCCTTACCTGGACAAGATCAATCAAGCAGAACCATAATGACAACTGGAGTGGCGGGCATTGGTAAAACCATCTTAACACACAAGTTCACTCTGGACTGGGCTGAAGGCAAAGCCAACCATGACATCCACTTCACGCTTCCCTTCACTTTCAGAGAGCTGAATTTACTGAAAGAGAAAGAGTTTAGCTTGATGGAACTTCTTCATCATTTCTTTATTCAAACCAAAGGAATCCGCAGATACGACCGGTTCCAAGTGGTCTTCATCTTGGACGGTCTGGATGAGTGTCGACTGCCTCTGGACTTCCAGAACAATCCGATCTGGACCGATGTCACAAAGTCGACCTCGGTGGACGTGCTGCTGACAAACCTCATCAGGGGCGACCTGCTTCCCTCCGCTCGCATCTGGATAACCACACGCCCTGCGGCAGCCAATCAGATCCCTGCTGAGTGTGTTGACATGGTGACAGAGGTGAGAGGGTTCACCGACCCCCAGAAGGAGGAGTACTTCAGGAAGAGATTCAGAGAGGAGCCTCTGGCCAGCAAAATCATCTCCCACATCAAGACATCACGAAGCATCCACATCATGTGTCACATCCCAGTCTTCTGTTGGATCAGTGCTACAGTTCTGGAGGACATCTTCAAAACAACCCAGACAGGAATAGAGATTCCCAACACCGTGACTCAGATGTACATCTACTTCCTGAAGGTTCAGTCCATACAGGGGGACAAGAAGTACCGTGGGAGAGCTGAAACAGATGCAGTCTGGAGTTCAGAGAGCAGGAAGATCATTGTTGCTCTGGGAAAACTGGCTTTTAACCAGCTGGAGAAAGGCAACCTGATCTTCTACGAGGCAGACCTGGAAGAGTGTGACATGGATATCAGAGCAGCCTCAGTGTACTCAGGAGTGTTCACCCAGATCTTTAAAGAGGAGTGTGGGCTGTACCAGGACAAGGTGTTCTGCTTTGTCCATCTGAGCCTCCAGGAGTTTCTTGCTGCTCTTTATGTCTTCTTGTCCTTCATGGACACTGGTGTCAATCAGCTCTTAGAAGAACAACCGAAAACAAAGGTCGAACTCCTTTACCAGAGTGCTGTGGACAAGGCCTTAAAGAGTGAAAACGGACACCTGGACTTGTTCCTCCGCTTCCTCCTGGGCCTCTCTCTGGAGACCAATCAGATTCTCCTACCAGGTCTGCTGAGACAGACAGGAAGTGGCTCAAAGACCAATGAGCAAACAGTGTCTTACATCAAGGAGAAGATAAGTGGAGATCTCTCTACAGAGAGAAGCATCAATCTGTTCCACTGTCTGAATGAGCTGAACGACCGTTCTCTGGTGGAGGAGATCCAACAGTACCTGACATCAGGAAGTCTCACCAGAGAACGTCTCTCTCCTGCTCAGTGGTCAGCTCTGGTCTTCATCTTACTGTCATCAGAAGAGGAGCTGGACGTGTTTGACCTGAAGAAATACTCTGCTTCAGAGTATGGTCTTCTGAGGCTGCTGCCAGTGTTCAAAGCCTCCAAAACATATATGTAGGTTCACTAATAACATGTACTTTAATACACAATTTACACTATACTAGAATATGAAAGTGATGTCATATACAATACATCTCTGTAGGTTCACTAATAAAATGTATTGTAATACACAATATACATTATACTAGAATATGAGAGTGATATCATATACAATACATCTCTTTACATTTAGATTAGATTAGATTTGATTCTAATTAATTCTCATTGCACTACAGCACAAGTACAGTACAGCCAAAATAATTTGGCTTCTAACCAGAGTGCAAATGTAAAGTGAAGTGCATGGTAATATATTATTTACATTGGTTAAATATGATGTAAGGTTCACTAACAATATGTCTTTTAATACCCAATATACATAATATTAGAATACAAAAGGTATATAATATACAAACCATATCTGTAGGTTAATTAATAACATATATTATGATACAATATACATTATACTAGAATATTAAAGTCATAACAATATGCAAAACATGAGCTACAAATTCCACTCCAATATTGTATGTTAAATCCTACCGACAGCGCTGTTATCATTTGTTAAACTTACATTTCTTATTCATAATGCTAGTAAAGACTGTGTTTTAATGGTGGTTTTAAGTGATTTTAATTCTAATAAGTCCTTTCAACACAGTTCCTAACATGTTCCTGTTGATGTTGTGTGAAGGCTGAATGGCTGTCATCTGTCAGAGAGATGCTGTGAAGCTCTGGCCTCAGTTCTCAGCTCCAACTCCTCCAGTCTGAGAGAGCTGGACCTGAGTACCAACGACCTGCAGGATTCAGGAGTGAAGCTGCTCTCTGCTGGACTGGGGAGTCCACACTGTACACTGGAGACTCTCAGGTCAGTTGGACTCAATGAGCAAACACTTACAGCACAGGCTTTGATACCAGAAGACATTCAACTGATTTCATGCATTGAGGAGCTCTTTAGAACCAGGTGACCATCTCCATCACTAAGGACCACAACCACCCTGGGCTCCATCTCTTCTCCCACTACCGTCTGGTCGCTGGTTCTGCAGCATCCGTACAAGGACTACCAGGTTTAAGGACAGTTTATATCCACAGGCAGTGACCTACTGAACTCCCAGGAGTGCTGCCACTATCATAACATGTCATTAACATTACACTATCATAACATTGTCATTAACATGACACTATCATAACATTGTCACTAACAATACACTATCATAACATGTCATTAACATTACACTATCATAACATGTCATTAACATTACACTATCATAACATGTCATTAACATTACACTATCATAACATGTCATTAACATTACACTATCATAACATTGTCATTAACATTACACTATCATAACATGTCATTAACATTACACTATCATAACATTGTCATTAACATTACTCTATCATAAAATGTCATTAACATTACTCTATCATAACATTGTCACTAACAGTACACTATCATAACATTGTCATTAACATTACACTATCATAACATGTCATTAACATTACACTATCATAACATTTCATTAACATTACTCTATCATAACATTGTCACTAACAATACACTATCATAACATGTCATTAACATTACACTATCATAACATTGTCATTAACATTACACTATCATAACATTGTCATTAACATTACACTATCATAACATGTCATTAACATTACACTATCATAACATTGTCATTAACATTACACTATCATAACATGTCATTAACATTACACTATCATAACATGTCATTAACATTACACTATCATAACATGTCATTAACATAACACTATCATAACATGTCATTAACATTACACTATCATAACATGTCATTAACATTACACTATCATAATATGTCATTAACATTACACTATCATAACATGTCATTAACATTACACTATCATAACATGTCATTAACATTACTCTGTCATACTTTGCTGGACTTTCTGGACTCATCACAGTTACTGTACTGCACTTTATTCATGATGCTGCTGCACTACTGGCACTTTAAAATGCTTTAATATGCTTTATGTACAATTCAAAACATCTACATATCATACATTAGTCACTTTATTGTTATTTATATTGTCATTTTTATTTAGTATAGTATTTTTATAGTATAGTTGTATATAAATTCATACTGCAGGAGGGAATGGGGAGTAAGCATTATATTGTACTTGTTGCAAATGACAAATCAATCTCTTGAATCTTGATTTACATCCATAAAAGTACAAGTTAAGACCCCTAAATTATTAATTTCAGAGGAATAACGTAACTTATTTAAGATGTTGTTGCCATCATTGTATAAGGTGTATGTTACATTCTTAATATACAATACGTCCCTGTAGGTTCAATAATAACATGTACTAGGATACAATACATCATACGAGAATATTACAACAACAACAAATCATGAGGATTGAATCCTCTTTATTGGTCACATACATGAAGACATACAGTGAAATGTGTTCTCTGCATTTAACCCATCCTAGTATTAGGAGCAGTGGGCAGCTATTCATACAGCGTCCAGGGAGCAGTTAGGGTTAGGGTCTTCCTCAAGGACACCTCCACAGTTTTTGCTAGGAGGAGCCGGGGATCGAACCAGCAACCTTCCGGTTGTGAGGCGACCGCTCTACCTCCTGAGCTAGACTGCCGCCCAAAAGTCAATAAAGTCATAACAATATTCAAAACATATGAGCTGGGAGCAGGCTATAGGAGGGAGCCTATTTTAATATTTTATTTTCTAAACTACATTTGGATTGTGAACCATTAGTAACAGCACCACTTCAGTAGGAATTCCAGTAACAACTGGGTATTATACCAGGAAACACCACAACTGGGTGTTTCCCTAGTCTATTCATATTTGTGATTACTTGTTCTTCAATTTGAATGAATACTGGATAATACTGGACCAGGCTACAAATTACACTCCAATATTGGCTGTTAAATCTTACCTACAGCGTTGTTATCATTTGTTAAACTTATAATTATTACTCATAATGCTAGTAAAGACTGTGTTTTAATGGTGGTTTTAAGTGGTTTTAATTCTAATAAGCCCTTTCAACCCAGTTCCTAACATGTTCCTGTTGATGTTGTGTGAAGGCTGAATGGCTGTCATCTGTCAGAGAGATGCTGTGAAGCTCTGGCCTCAGTTCTCAGCTCCAACTCCTCCAGTCTGAGAGAGCTGGACCTGAGTACCAACGACCTGCAGGATTCAGGAGTGAAGCTGCTCTCTGCTGGACTGGGGAGTCCACACTGTACACTGGAGACTCTCAGGTCAGTTGGACACAATGAGCAAACACTTACAGCACAGGGTTGGATATCAGAAGACATTCAACTGATTCCATGCATTGAGGAGATCTTTAGAACCTGGTGACCATCTCCATCACTAAGGACCACAACCACCCTGGGCACCATCTCTTCTCCCCCTACCGTCTGGTCGCTGGTTCTGCAGCATCCGTACAGCAAGGACTACCAGGTTTAATGATAGTTTATATCCACAGGCAGTGACTTACTGAACTGCTAGGAGTGCTGCCACTATAATAACATTGTCATTAACATTACACTATCATAACATTGTCATTAATATTACACTATCATAACATTGTAACTAACATTACACTGTCATAACATGTCATTAACATTACACTATCATAACATTGTCATTAACATTACACTATCATAACATTGTCATTAACATTACACTGTCATAACATTGTTATTAACATTACACTATCATAACATTGTCATTAACATTACACTATCATAACATTATCATTAACATTACACTATCATAAGGTGTCAATAACATTACACTGTCATAACATGTCATTAACATTACTCTGTCATAACATGTCATTAACATTACACTATCATAACATGTCATTAACATTACTCTATCATAACATGTCATTAACATTACGCTATCTTAATTTGCTGGACTTTCTGGACTCATCACAGTTACTGTACTGCACTGTATTCATGATGCTGCTGCACTACTGGCACTTTAAAATGCTTTAATATGCTTTATGTACAATTCAAAACATGTACATATCCTCCATTAGTCACTTTATTGTTATTTGTATTGTCATTTTATTGTGTATAGTATTTTTATAATATAGTTGAGTATAAATTCATACTTCAGGAGGGAATGGGGAGTAAGCATTATATTGTACTTGTTGCAAATGGAAAATCAATCTCTTGAATCTTGATTTATATCCATAAAAGTACAAGTTAAGACCCCTAAATTATTAATTTCAGAGGAATAACGTAATTTATTAAATATGTTGTTGCCATCATTATATAAGGTGTATGTTACAGTTTAAATATACAATACATCTCTGTAAGTTCACAAATCACATGTATTTTAAGCCACAATATACATAATATATACATAACAATATACAATATACATAATAC
>JANIIK010001445.1:10000-21479 GCA_027704905.1 Muraenolepis orangiensis | reverse complement strand
TCGGGCAACAGTCTCAAAACGACACTCCCCTCTCATTCCGGTTCACAGTCACGTTCGCTGCCCAACGAAATGTACGCAACTCACGGCGTAACTAGGAAGGTATCGGTACTACAAGTTTAAAACATTAGAAAATCTATATATATATATGTACATTTTTTAATTCATTACGTTGTTTCTAAATTGATCTGAGGGCCGCACAAAGAGGAGGCGGGAGCCGCATGTGGCCCGCGGGCCGGCATTTGCCCATAACTGATATAGATGATAAAGATATTTATATAGATATAGATACACAGATATAGCTTTATGGATCAAATTATCTACATCTATACATTAACCTTGGTTGATAGGTAGGTATCTTACTCTCTCTCTCTCTCCCTCTCTCTCTCTCTCTCTCTCTCTCTCTCTCTCTCTCTCTCTCTCTCTCTCTCTCTCTCTCTCTCTCTCCCAGTATCTACAAACAGGGAAACAGCACAGAACTCCAACTCAATGTTAATGTTGCTATTTGTGGTCTCATGATCCAAGTTATTTTATATGTTTGTAGTATGGTGTGAGCATTTTGATTAACATCTCCCTGAGGAACATCGTGTCAACCTTGGTTATATTTAGCTTACTATATTGTCCCTGACCATGTTTTAAAATACCCTTACATGTCAGGATTGGCAGTTCTGCCTCACCGCGTTCCCAGCCCTCGTCCGGTTAGCCACCCCCCCCTTATCACGTCCCTCAGTCATGTCACCTTGGTTCCCCCAGCCCTCGTCCAGGTAGCCACGCCCCCTTGTTAGTTCTCAGCTGCAGCGCATCACCGTGATCTTCCCCCTCATGTTTTCCTGCCCTCTGATTGGCTGCCTGGGACCTCATTGTTCCACCTGTTATGTGTGTTTTAAATAGGCGGCGTCTTCTTTTGTTCGGGCCAGTTCATGATATAGTGTTTAGTTTGTTTGTGAGGCTCCTACTTGTTTCACGGTTTGAGACTTGCTACTTGTTTCATGTTAGAGTTCTTCGTCATGGTTCCACGTCATGCCACCGTCAGGTTTGTTTGTAATCAGGTCTTCTGCTTTTGATGATTTTTGTATTACTGTATTTTTCCACTAAAGACTCTTTACTTTGATACGTGTCATCGAGTCGTGCATTTAGGTTCACCTCCGAAGTCCCCGTTCCTCGTTCCTCCCCCGTCCCGTGACATAACATCACACACACACACGCCTACTATGACCTCCCCCAGTTCATAATTGACCTGGATGGTTCCTTCCATTGAGCTGTTGGTTAACTGCTCTGGAGCCATGGGTTCAATTAGTGGAGTGTGTTCTCCATGGAAATGTGATTTTAGAAACATAACAATCTTGATGATGATATTTAAGGGATACAAATTTATGAGATATAACAGATTAGATGTTACTACAGTATGCTAGTCTTCTTCCTGCTGTACTAAAGTGTTATATGATGATCTATTAGTGATACATATGTATGATATATCACAGATCAGAGTGGACTGATGTATCTAAGTCTCCTCCCTGCTGTACTAAAGTGAGCCACACCAAAGCATCAACTCAGTACCAAGAAGTATGATGTTGTGAACCAACCAGTTGGTCCAGTTCAACCTCTGAGAGGCTGCTGTTCCATGACTTCACTCATCATCAACAATACTTGGGTTGGACTCCTCTTGTGTCTGAATCTTGTTACACCCTTTTCAGGCATTCAGAGAGGTGCCAGCACGCACGCACGCACGCACGCACGCACGCACACTTAAACATGAAGTCATGAACACTAACCTAGACATTATTTGTCTAACTTGAACTTGAACCTAAGACACTTGTAGCCTGTCTCTGCTGACGCACACTAAGGGGAATGTCAACATGGATGCCAGTGCATCCAAGCTGCATCAGATGAATCAATGTTTGGTCTGACAGTCTGTTCCTCTCTTTTGGTTTGATGTGCTTCATGGTGGAGAAGTTGCTCTCACATATGAATGTTCTCCCCAACATGCTGGCCTGTTGAAGCCTAAATCTCTAAGAGAGGGAAGCGGGTCTCGGGCAACAGTCTCAAAACGACACTCCCCTCTCATTCCGCTTCACAGTCACGTTCGCTGCCCAACGAAATGTACGCAGCTCACGACGTAACTAGGAAGGTATCGGTACTACAAGTTTAAAACATTCAAATATATATATATACATTTTTATATATATAATTTTTTTTTAATTCATTACGTTGTTTCTAAATTGATCTGAGGGCCGCATAAAGAGGAGGTGGGAGCCGCAGGCCACCATTTTCCCATAACTGATATAGATGATAAAGATATTTATATAGATATAGATACACAGATATAGCTTTATGGATATAATTATCTACATATTTACATTAACCTTGGTTGGTAGGTAGGTCTCCTACTCTCTCTCTCTGTCTCTCTCTCTCTCTCTGTCTCTCTCTCTGTCTCTCTCTCTCTCTCTCTCTCTCTCTCTCTCTCTCTCTCTCTCTCTCTCTCTCTCTCTCTCTCTCTCTCTCTCTCTCTCTCTCTCTCTCTCTCTCTCTCTTTCTTGTACTCTCTCTCTCTCTCTCTCTCTCTCTCTTTCTTGTACCCTCTCTCTCTCTCTCTCTCTCTCTCTCTCTCTCTCTCTCTCTCTCTCTCTCTCTCTCTCTCTCTCTCTCTCTCTCTCTAGCCTACTATACTGTCCCTGACCATATTTTAAATTCAGATTCAGATTCAGAAAACTTTATTAATCCCGAGGGAAATTAAGGTGCAACAGTTGACACAGGGGGAATAAATGCACACACAAGAATACTAAAACCTAAGCTAAAAAACAAAACAACAACTAACTAAAATAAAACTATTATAAACAAAAATAGTTAAAATAATTCTAAATGAAGTCTAAATGTATTGATAAGTGAAGATAATTACAGTATTATAACAGTAGTACGTAGGTATATACAATACACAACAATACGTATAGTGCAAATTGGCAGTAATAATATATTAATAAATAATTCGACTGAAAAGTGACATGTGAAAAGTGAAAAAGTGAAAAGTGAATTCGGAATTGAAATAGAATTTGCAGTGCAAAGTACAATGAGATGATTACAGTGCGTTGACCAAAAAAATAAAATAAAAATAAGTACGTTGGCCTCAGGTCACTGAGTCTCCACTGTCCCTCTCACGACCCGAGGTAGAGGAATTATAGAGTCTAATAGCCACAGGAAGAAAGGACTTCCTATGGCGTTCTGTGGTGCACCTGGGTGGAATGAGTCTGTTGCTAAAGGTGCTTCTATATGAGGTCAGCACCTGATGGAGAGGGTGAGAGTTGTTGTCAAGGATACTACGCAGCTTGCGCAGCATCCTTCTCTCAGACACCACCAACAAGGAGTCCAGCTGGACCCCCAGGACAGCGCCAGCCTTCCTGACAATCCTGCTGATCTTGTTGGCGTCTGCTGATCTCAACCTGCTACCCCAGCACACGACTCCGGAGAAGATGGCACTGGCTACCACCGACTGGTAGAACACATTCAGCATCTTGTTGCAAACGTTGAAGGACCGGAGCCTCCGCAGGAAGTAAAGACGGCTCTGGCCCTTCTTGTAGACCGCCTCAGAGTTCTTGGCCCAGACCAGTTTGTTGTCCAGATGAACTCCCAGGTATTTATATTCCTGGACGGCTTCAGCGGACACACCCTTGATGGAAATGGGTGTGGGTGTGGATTTCCTCCTGCGGAAGTCCACCACCATCTCCTTCGTCTTGTCAGTGTTGAGCTGCATATGGTTCAGCTCACACCACTCAACGAAGGAGTCCACGACGCCCCTGTACTCCTCATCGTTTCCCTCGCTGACACAACCAACAACTGCAGAGTCGTCCGAGAACTTCTGCAGATGGCAGGACTCTGAGTTGTATTGGAAGTCTGAGGTGTACAGGGTGAACAGGAATGGGGAAAGAACAGTTCCCTGTGGAGCACCAGTGCTGCTGACCACAGTGTCAGACACACAGTCCTGCAGTCTGACAAACTGTGGACGACCCGTCAAATAGTCAGTAATCCAGGACACCAGGGAAGAGTCCACCTTCATCGCCGTCAGCTTACTTCCCAGCAGGGCAGGCCGGATGGTGTTGAACGCACTGGAGAAGTCGAAAAACATGATTCTCACAGTGCTCCCGGGTCTGTCCAAGTGGGCGTAGGCACGATGGAGCAGGAAGATGATGGCGTCCTCCACTCCCAGTTTCGGCTGGTAGGCAAACTGAAGAGGGTCCAGTGATGATCTGACCAGGGGCCGAAGAAGCGTCAGGACCAGCCTCTCAAAGGATTTCGCCACGTGGGACGTCAGCGCCACCGGTCTGTAGTCGTTTGAGGTGCTGGGACGTGCCTTCTTCGGAACCGGCACCAGGCAGGATGTCTTCCACAGCACAGGGACCCTCTCCAGTCTCATGCTCAGGTTGAAGATGTACTGCAGGACTCCACTCAGCTGGGCAGCACATGTTTTGAGGACCCTCGGGCTGACGCCGTCAGGACCTGCAGCCTTGTCTGGATGGAGCCTGCACAGCACTTTCCTCACCTGCTCAGCTGTGAAGGTATGTGAGCCGTGTATGGGGGCTGGAAGAGTCACTGATGTGTTGATGGGGGAGGGGTGAGGTAGTGATGGTGGGGGAGAGAGAACAGGTATGTTGATGCTGGAGAGGGACGGTGGGGGAGGGGGGACAGCAGGGCTGGGGGGCTGGAGGGGAATGGTTGTAGAGGGGCTGGGGGAGGGGGGGTAGACCGGAGCCCACTCATTGAATCTATTGAAAAACAAATTCAACTCGTTGGCCCGATCAGGACCCCCCCCTATTGTCTGGCTACCAGGTTGTTTGTAGCCAGTGATGCTCCTCATGCCACTCCACACATCCTTCAGGTTGTTCTGCTGAAGTTTGTGCTCCAGCTTCCTCCTATAGTTGTCTTTGCCCTGCTGGATCCTCTCCCTCAGCTCCCTCTGAACCCGCCTCATCTGCTCCCTATCCCCACCTCTGAAGGCCCTCTTCTTCTCATTGAGCAGGACCTTGATGTCTCGGGTGACCCATGGCTTGTTGTTGGGGAAACAGCGTACAGTCTCTGTGGGAACAACACTGTCCACACAGAAGTTGATGTACCCTGTTATACAATCCGTGAGATCATCAAGGTCCTCTCCATGCAAATCACAGAGGAAATCCCAGTCTGTTGACTCAAAGCAGCCCCGCAAGTCCTCATCGGCCTCCTGTGACCATCTCCTCACAGTCCTTGTGGTCACAGGCAGCCGCTGTACTAGAGGCCTATACAGGGGCTGCAGGTGGATGAGGTTGTGGTCTGACCTTCCAAGAGGAGGAAGGGCAGTGGCGCTGTATGCCTCCTTAACATTGGCATACAGCAGGTCCAGTGTCTTATTTTCCCTGGTGGGACAGTCCACAAACTGCTTGAAGGTGGGCAGTGTTGCAGCCAGAGTCACGTGGTTAAAGTCCCCAGATATCGCGATGAATGCTTCAGGGTGCTGTGTCTGAAGTCTCGCGACGGCGGAATGGATGACGTCACACGCGAGCGCAGCGTTTGCAGACGGTGGAATGTAAACAATAACAAGAAGCACATGGGAGAACTCTCGCGGCAGATAGTATGGCCGCAGACTCACGGCCAGCAGTTCAATGTCCGGGCTACACACACGTTCCTTCACAGTAACATGTCCAGGGTTACACCACTTGTTGTTAACGAGAATAGCAAGTCCCCCACCTTTCCTCTTGCCACTCTCGCGGTGCGTCCTGTCCGCCCGGACGGTTAGAAAGCCGTCCACGGTAACATTAGAGTCCGGGGTGTCCTCGTTGAGCCACGTCTCCGTGAAACAAAGCACGCTGCTCTCCCGGTACACCCGCTGGGTCATCACCAGGCCCGCTAGCTCGTCCATCTTATTCGCTAGCGACCTCACGTTCCCCATGGTGATGGAAGGGAGATATGGTTTATATCTCCGCTTCCTCTCCCGCTGTCTCTCCTGCTGTTTACGTCCAGCCTTGCATCCCCTGTACGTCCTCCTCAGCTCCCTGGGGAGGTCGGGGATGTCGGGCCTCTCCCGTAGCAGCGAGGTCTGTTGTAGCGACAACAGCTGACTCCGCGCGTAGACAATGGCTCCGCCGTAATGTTGAGCCACGACGGAGACGCGGTTCAGTAACAGTGTCCCCAGAATGAGAAACACGGCAAAAACTTCCCTAAACATAGCTGGCTGAGGGTTGCACAGCTACTTAACAAAAAACTATAATAAAAACAACAATAATATAAGAATAAATAACTAAAAAGTAAGAGGGGAGGGGGAGCAACTGTTGCTGGCTGCCGCTCGTAGCAGCGCCTATCTATCTATCTAAATAACCCTTACATCACGCCTGCTATGACCTCCCCCAGTTCATAATTGACCTGGATGGTTCCTTCCATTGAGCTGTTGGTTAACTGCTCTGGAGCAACATAACAATGTCAATGATGATATTTAAGGGATACATATCAATGAGATATCACGGATTAGATTGTACTACAGTACTATAGTCTTCTTCCTGCTGTATTACAGTGTTATATGATGATATATTAGTGATACATATGTATGATATATCACAGATCAGAGTGGACTGAGGTATCTAAGTCTTCTTCCTGCTGTACTAAAGTGAGCCACACCAAAGCATCAACTCAGTACCAAGAAGTATGATGTTGTGAACCAACCAGTTGGTCCAGTTCAACCTCTGAGAGGCTGCTGTTCCATGACTTCACTCATCATCAACAATACTTGGGTTGGATTCCTCTTGTGTTTTTCCTTCTCCATCTTGTTACACCCTTTTTATGGCAGGTATCTAGAAAGGTGCCAAGACACACATACACACACACGCTTTCTTTCTTTGTGTGTTCTTTCAGTCCTCATCTTGGTCCACTCTTTACAGACAGCTATTCAGAATGGTGGCTGCATGTAGTGTGGCTGTTTCTCACTGAGTTCTCTCTCTCTCTCTCTCTCTCTCTCTCTCTCTCTCTCTCTCTCTCTCTCTCTCTCTCTCTCTCTCTCTCTCTCTCTCTCTCTCTTTCTTGTACCCTCTCTGTACCCTCTCTCCAGGCGTTGGGGGAGGGGCCAGGTGTTGGGGGTGGAGCCAAGAGGACGTCTTGTTCAGGAAACTAAATTAAATGTTTCCAGAAACCAAACCACCTGACGTGGAGGCAGTTCTCTAAATAGTCTGACAGACAGAAACCACAACAAGGTGAGCAAAACAGCACAACTATAAGAGTTATATGCTTATATACTTTATAGTTAAACCCTCTTTTTCCGTTATGGAATTAGATAAATAATGGAGTTGCTCAATACATAAACCATGTCGTCTGTGTCTAGGAATGGCTTCTGCTAACACTTCCTGGTCTGAAGAGAACCTTTCATGTTCCATCTGTCTGGAGGTGTTCAACAGTCCAGTTTCCACACCATGTGGACACAACTTCTGTAGAGCCTGTATTACAAAGTTCTGGGATGACCAAGTCCTGTACAAATGTCCTGTTTGCAACGAGATGTTCCAAACAAGACCTGATCTACGGGTCAATACCCTCATACCCATTTCAGAGATGGTTGATCCGTTAAGACATTTTGTACCTGAAAAACAGCAGCCTTGTGTTGATCCAGGAGAAGTTCCCTGTGGCGTCTGTACTGGGACCCAGCTGAAGGCTGTGAAGTCCTGCCTAGTGTGTCTTACCTCTTACTGCCACACCCACCTGGAGCCACATCAGAGAGTCTCAGGCCTGAAGAGACATCAGCTGGTCGAGCCTATGGACCGTCTGGAAGACAGGATGTGTAAGATACACAATTATCAAATACTGGAGCTCTTCTGCCAGACTGAACAGGTGTGTGTGTGTCAAATCTGTACAGAGACAGGCCACAAGTCCCACCCTGTTGTACCTCTAAAGGAGGAATATGAAGTGAAGATGGTCCAGCTGGAAAAGATAGAGTCTGATGTTCTGCAGATGATCCAGGAGAGAAAACAAAATATTAAGGAGATCAGAAACACAGTAGAACTTAGCAAAATTAACTCAGACAGAGAGATAGCCGATGGTCTGCAGGTCCTCGCTGCTCTGATGCGCTGCATTGAAAAGTGTCGGGATGATTTCAACCAAACGGTTAAAGACAAACTGAAATCCACAGAGAAACAAGCTGAAGGCCTCATCAAAGAGCTGGAGCAGGAAATAGAAGATCTGACCAATAGAAGCTCAGAGGTGAAGCAGCTCTCACACACTGAAGACCACCTCCACTTCTTCCAGACCTTCAGATCCCTGGAGAATCCTCCACACACCAGGGACTGGACGTGCGTGGATGTCCATCCTCCGTCATACGTAGGGACCTTGAGGAGATCCCTTGATCAGCTGGAGGAGACACTGAAAATGGACATGAAGAAGCTGTGTGGTGTTGAGCTGAAGAGGGTCCAGCAGTATGAAGTAGAGGTGACTCTAGATCCTGATACAGCTCATCCCCTTCTCATCCTGTCTGATGATGGGAAACAAGTACATGATGGAGATGTAGGGAAGGAACTCCCAGACAACCCTAAAAGATTTACACAGCATATCAATGTTCTCACGAGGCAGAGCTTTTCCTCAGGGAGATTCTACTTTGAGGTCCAGGTTAAAGACAAGACTGCATGGGGGTTAGGAGTGACCAGAGAGTCCGTCAGCAGAAAAGATCTCATCACATCACACACCCCTGAGAATGGTTTCTGGACTCTTCTCTTCTACAAGGATAAGTTGGTATTTAATGACAACCCTGTTGTCCGTCTCCCTGTGAGAGCTGAGCTCCAGAAGGTGGGGGTGTTTGTTGATTATGACGCAGGTCTGGTCTCCTTCTATGATGTGAAAGCCAGGGCTCATATCTACTCTGCTACTGGCTGCACCTTCAGTGAGCCTCTCTATCCAATATTCTCTCCATTTCCACATGATGGTGGTAGAAACTCCACCCCTCTGATCATCTCACCTGTCAATCAAACAGACTAGGACCTTTGTTAGATCAGAAATTAAACAACCCACATTATTTCCTGTAGGATGATCTCTATTATATGAGATCAGAGAGAACTGCATTCATATTTTACTGTTCGCTGTCATTTAACAATAATCCATTCATGAAGACATAATAATAAGGCTGCCTCTTATAAAATCAAACCCATTATACATGATTACATATACTATATTGATCAATGTCTGTTTTCACCTTTTGAAGTTTCATTCTATACAATTGTAGGGTTAATTTGCATATCATATTGTATATATTGATGAACAAAACATTTAGTTTTGGTTTAGGTTGTGTATTTGGGAACCCAGGTTGTGTTTTAATGGAACCAAGGTGGTGTTTTAATGGAACCTAGTTGGTGTTTTTTTGGGAACCAATGTGTGTTTTTGGGAACCCAGGTAGTGTTTTTGGGAACCCAGGTGGTGGTTTTTTTAGGAACCCAGGTGGTGTTTTTGGGAACCCAGGTGGTGGGTCAGAGAGAGAGAGAGAGAGAGAGAGAGAGAGAGAGAGAGAGAGAGAGAGAGAGAGAGAGAGAGAGAGAGAGAGAGAGAGAGAGAGAGAGAGAGAGAATCTCTTGGAGCTAGCTATAACACTTCTCTGTCCATTGTACATCTTCATCAGTGGTGATGAATGTCCCTCATGGACCACAGACAGGATGAGGAGAATGTTGTTATTAATACCTCATTACTAACCGGCTGTGGTCGCCGGGGACAACTAGCTGTGGTCTGTGGGGTTCATGCTTGGGTCTCTTCCATGGTCACATGGATATTTAACATGTATATTTAACACATGCACATATCATTCGTCAATCACTTTATTGTTCTTATTATGTTCATTATTGACTTTATTGTGTATAGTATTCTTATAGTATTGTGTTTTAGAATGTCCTACTGTGGGAGGGAATGGGGAGAAGCGTTCCATAGCATTCCATAAATTCTCATTTCAATAAAAATGTGCAAAAAGGTGTGTGCATTTTCTGGGGAATTTTCTCTCCAATATATATTCAGTAGAATAGGTAAATTCTCATTTAAATATTTATTCAGTAGAATAGGAAATATTAGTACAATTTGTAGTTATTAGATATACACAAGTAGGTAGTTATATATACCTAGGTAGGTAGGTAGATAGGTAGTTAGATAATCTCTATTATGTATAGATATATTCTATCTGTATTCTGACATCTGAAAATAAAGTCTAAATAATATATCCTACAGTAAAGTCATGACAACTATCCACAAAGTGCCACCACAATGCAAACTGGACAGTCATCGTTTTATTTTCTGAATAGAGAGTATTCATAGCAGATCAGCCATTTTAGAAATCTCCCCAAAGAGGCCTCTGTCGACAGTAGAGATGAGTCACTAAATAGCCCCATCTACAGGCCAAATGTTGTTACTGCAGCCATTGGGTGGACGGATACATTAGACTAAGGAGCTGGCGAATAAGTTGTCCACTTCAGCCTCGTCTTTTAAATATTGACCATCTTTCAACTCCACAAAGAAGAGGAGAACACACATCGTCAGTGGAGCCTAAACACAGATAATGAATGCGCCCAAAGTAAGAGTGGGGGCGGGGCCATGGGATGTGGGCGGAGCCATGTGTGTGTGTGTGTCCCTTACGTCGGAGCAGTTCTCTCTTCCAGGAGATAAACACAACGCGTTGTGATATATATTTGATATATTGGTAAATTAAACATTTATATTAGTTAATCATGTACCACCAAATAATTCAATGTTTTTACACTTTTCAGATTGAAATAAAAATGTTTAAAAAAATGGGGCAATTTTCTTTGGAATTTACTCGACTATATGTATTCAGTAGAAAAGGTAATTTTTCAGTAAAATATGCATTCAGTAGAATAGGTACAATCCCAGTACAATCTGGATTCAGTAGAAGAGGTAAAACAACGATCTACTTTGACCACCAGGGGTCGCACTTTTCCTCCAAACGGTGCAGACTTGAATCTGATCAACAACAAAACAAGCAGAGGAGGAGATTTGTCATTCACTCGACTGGTTTATTTCACATACTGTAGAACATATTTAGTACATTACAGTACAGTACATCTCATTGTACTAAATACATATATTAGTAGAAAAAGTTACTTTTCAGTAAAATATGCATTCAGTAGAATAGGTACATTCTCAGTACAATGTGTTTTCTGTAGAATACAGACTTCCCTCACGCAGTATGAATTCCCTACAATTTAACACTATATGCTATACTTGGTACTATATGCTATACTTATACTACACAACACTATGACGATACTGTACACAATACAAATAACAATAGTGACTGACAATTTATTCATGTGTTGAATTGTGCAACAAGCATTTAAAAGCATTTTAAAGTGCCAGTAGTGCAGCAGCATCATGAATACAGTGCATTCTAGTGCAGAGCGGTGCAGTAACTGTAATGAGTCCAGTCAAAGTAGGATAGTGTCGTGTCATATGGAAGACAATGTTATGATAGTGGCAGCACACCTAGCAGTAGTCCTTG